>VDFB02366208.1:0-79305 GCA_007258455.2 Sequoia sempervirens | reverse complement strand
ATCAAAGATGTATTTTTCATATTCAATAATAATTTTAAACTTCAATGTTATCAAACTTATTATATAACAAAAATTAATAGAACCACCATAAAAATGATGAGCTACATCTTGGCTTTCTAGCTATTTTTTTTAATATTTCGAATAAGTTGAGGTATTTATTTTTTATTTTCTTTGAACAATTTCTTCATTATCCTAAAATACATATTTATTAAATTTTATTCATAAATCTTTATGTGCTTATTATTTTTTACATATAGGATTGTTGTACACTTCATTCTATACAAATTAAAAAATATTATATGTTTTATTATTTTCTTGCAAATCATGTAATGTGCATGCTCAATGATACAAATTTCAAGATACATCCACTTCAAAAGATCACACAAAAATATTCTTTGAAAAATAAAAAATAACAAAACTTATAATACTTACTCTTGGCTATATTTCTACCAATGAGTTTTAAAAAATACCTATCATGAAAAAAGGGGGCACACACAAGAAATTGTTATACTTTAGTGATGAAACTATAATTAATTTTGTGTGCACTTGATATTTTATCCTCTTAACCTTAACTATTAAAAAAAATTAGTTTAGAAACTACATTTAGTTTACTACAATTCTTGTTCTTGGCATATCTTCAAATTACATGTTCAAGTTTGAGTTTAGCTAATTTTAAGAAAAACAAGTGTCTACTTTTAACTCTCTTTTGTGCCCCATTTACATACACTCACCCTAGATAGTCTTAGGTCATTAGCAAAGCATTGGATAATGATCTAATAATAATAAGATCAACTAAAATAGCAATCAACTACATAACACTTATAAATATCATTTCTACATCCTTAGACATCTCACATGTTATGTTGCTTGATGTGTCACTCGAATTTAAATGTCAAATTCTTAAGGGTTTGACTTGTTATTGAGAAAAAATCAAGTCATTAAAATATTTCCTTATAAGTAAGCCCCACTATACTTTTATGTTCAACCCATTCCTAAACACATGATAGAAGACAAGGTGCATTGAATTTCATAGTTTAAATTAGTCCTAGTTTGAGCTATAAAAGAATGACAAAGTCGCATGACACAATTCAAAAATTTTAGATCCCAACCATTAGTTGTAGTATATCAATTAAATGACATTAAAAAATCAAAATTGTTACATCATTCTAAATAGCTAGAAGCAATTCTACCATTTTCTACTTTTTTAGTCTCAACTATTTTTAATATAGGCTATGATTGTATTCATTGTTTGATAATTACATTAGATCTATATCATTTTTAATGTGGTACAAAAGGGTTAGATGTTGTGTAGGTATAGAAAAATAATTTGTAAATATATTTATATTAAATGCTATAAGACTATATGATTAGCGTTTGCTATTATGAGTATGTGTAGATCTATCTTTTTTTTATGAACTTTAGATTTTATGTTGTAAGATTATAGAAAATGTTTGTAATATAAGATTTTAAAAGAAAGAAAGATAAAAATTTACATACTTTAACAAATTAAAAATAATAATATAATAAAATAATTTTGAAAAGCTTAAAAAGGAATAATACAAAAAGATTAAAATAATATTATGTATACATTTTTATAAATTAAAATTCTTTTAAATGTAAAATAAAAAATTTTAAATATATTTTTAAAACAATAAATTTACTAAATTTGAATGACCCACAGCCTTATTAAGATGCACATAATTATCTGAAGCGGTCCAAAAGAGTTGATGACACTAGAGAGAGCAATTTATGGACACATGCATAATGTTAAGACAAGGTGGTAGATGACAGTATACAACTTGTATAATATACAAAACAATGTACAATACAAACCCCAATTACATTATCATATAAATCATTGTTTAGTGATAATTACTAACACTAAGCCATTTACTTTCCATGAAAGTGGGGCTTTTCATACACACTAACTTCCCTCTGCTACTCATTTTAAAACTAAGCTAAAAACAATTTTCAGCACACATTACAACAATGCAAACAAACCGACATAAATATGAGCAACAACACAATCTTATACATATCTATATAGGAGGATTTGGAAGCAGAGGCTGGGAGCATCCTTTGTGAAGAGCTTTAGGGATTCACCGATGGAAAAGAAAATAGATTAAATTATCCATCAGAGCAAAGCATATATATCTCCATTTTATGTGGAAGCACAACACTGCAATCACAATGGCAAATCCCACTCCGTAACTTATCCCCACTCCCACTGCCCACCATTGATCCATTACATCTGCATCTGCATCTCCATCTTCAACAACTGTATTATTGTGATTATCTCTGCCCCCCAAACCAAAATTCAATGTCCTGTTTTCAAGGGGAGGTCCATGAAGACTGGGATTTTTTAGAAAAGAAGAAGCCTCAAAGGTTGAAAACTGCTTCCCCTGCGGTATTAACCCAGAGAGCATGTTGTCGGAAAGATTCAACACTTCAAGGAATGTGAGATTTAAGAGTTGAGAAGGAATCTTTCCTGACAGCTTGTTTTCTGAGAGATCCAGAGATTCCAAGTGAGCAATGGCTCCCAAAGATTCTGGGATTGAACCACTTAGATTATTTTTTGATATGTTTAGAGAAATTAAGCCCTTTAGAAGTCCCAATTCTGAAGGAATATTACCTGACAGATTATTGCGAGACAGATCCATGAATCTTTCTGCTCTGATTATCTTCGTGTATGGAGTTGCCCTTCCTTTTATCCAAATCATTACTTCATCCTCAAATTTTGCAACTTGTGGAGACCAGGGAACCCTGTAATCCACAGATTTAGAGGTACGTTGCACATCAATACTTTGTGATTGATTCACCATAGCACATAACTTGCTTAGATTCTCAGGAATATTTCCTGATAGGTGGTTGTCAGATAAATCTAGAATTTGAAGATTCCGCAGCCTCATCAGCTGGGATGGAATTCTATCATTAAACTTATTGGAAGTTAAGCTGAGAATTCTTAAATCTGCCAGCTTTTCAATCCAAACAGGAATACTACCTTCAAATTTGTTATTCCCCAAATCAAATACTTGGAGATTTGTGGAATTTGCAATGGATGATGGAATGATACCTTGCAACCTGTTGCCTTTGAGATTTAGAGTGCGAAGAGCCTGCAGATTTCCCAGCTCCTCTGGAATCTCCCCTTGCAAATCATTTTGAGCCAATTGTAAAACTATTAAATAAGAACAACTCCCAATTTTTGCAGGAATCATACCTGTCAGCTTGTTCTTTGACAACTTTAAAATCTCAAGTCCAATTGAATCTTCTTCTGGATTGGTACATGCAAAACTTGGAATTTCTCCAGTGAGATTATTCCCTGACAATGATAGAAAGGATAATGTGCAAGCTGTTGCAGGAATAGAGCCATTAAACTCATTATCTGACAGATCTAACATATTTGAAACAAAATCAAGAGCTGGAAGAGAGCCGTATAATCTATTCCCATGCAAATCCACAACATCAAATTCATGAGATATCTGGCGGGGTAAAGAACCTTCCAGTTCGTTGTTTGAAAGATTGAGCAGACGAAGACTAGGAAGATCCCACAGCCACGAGGGAAGATTTCCCACAATGTTGTTATCTGAAAGATGTAGCTCTTCCAATTGAAATTGCTGCGACAAAAAAGCAGGTAAGTCGCCTTCTATATTGCAAGACCCCAATCCAAGGAACTCCAGTTCGACAAACTGAGGAATCCAGTTTGGAGAGATGTTAATGAGAAACTGATTTTCAGTAAAGTCCAGCCTTTGAAGGCGAGTTAGATTCTCGAGTAGCTACAGTGAAATGTTGCCTGTTAATTCGTTGGAAGAAAGTGACAATTCTTGTAAATTGGCCAGCTTTGAAATGGAATCTGGAATTGTTCCTGACAGCTGATTATGATATAGCTGGAGTTCACCTAATGCTGGAAGCTCACACAAAGATAGAGGAATCTGACCAGTTAGCTGGCAGTTACTAAGGTCCAAGAACTCAAGTTTTGAAAAGTTCCCAATGACGGGGGAAATCACTCCACTTAAATTGCAATAACTAAGGTCAAGCTCAACAAGGGAGGAGGAATGGTTTAGAAAGAAAGCAAGCTTTCCTTTCAAGTTATTAACTCCAAGCTCAAGAATGCTCATTCTTGAACGGGGCATGAAATTGGAAGGAATGGAACCCTTCAGATGACAGCCGCTGAGATCAAGTGACACCAATGAGGACACATTCTCAAACCACGAGGGTAGCTCAAACGGGAATGAATTCGCGCCTATATTCAGATGTGACAAACGTGTAAGGTTTAAGAGATCTGGAATATTACCTGAGAGCCTACACCAATACAGGTAAATCTGGGTAAGATTGGCAAGACCGCTAAGGGCCTCACCCCAGTGCTATATGCCATTGACAGGTCCACATAATCCATTCCTAAGAATTCCAGGCTTCTTAAATTTCTTACCCATACATCAAACTTACTAATAGTCACGAAGTTACCTGCAATATCCAAATGACGCAAACTCGACATATTTCCCAACTCTAGATGGACTTCACCCTCAAGGCGAGCATCTAACAAGCTAAGAAATGTAAGACTCTGCAATTTTGACAGCTGGGGAGGAAAAGAAATACCTCCAAAGTTAATATAGCTAAGATCCAAGTGCTGTAGATGCTGCAGATTAAACAGCGATGGACGAAACTCCCTCGTCCAGGAGTAATCATCACTTCCATAAGTGTCAATACTAAAATCAAGGCGAATGACATGGGATGTATGATAATCATAGGCAACACCCTCCCACTGGCAACAGTTGAATCCCCGCCAAGAGGATAACCGAGATGAGGAAAGATTAAGACCAGCCTTGAAATCCAGCAAGTACCTTCTCTCATATTGTAAACATGCTGTTGAAAATAGGAAATGAGCTTGCAACATTATTATCCATATCAACAAAAATTCACAGACCACACACATCTTGAGCGAAAGTGGATACATTCTTATCCTCTTCCACCAACTATTAAAAGAGTTCTATTGGTTGTGTGTGAATTTTATAATTCGTCCCTGGTTGTCTATAAATAAGTAAACAACTAACATGGTGTTGCTTCTTTCATCTCTTATTGATTTGACTACCTTCCAAGTGATTTGATATCACTAACTTACCTTCCAAGTGTTGTATTTCTAATGGTAGCTTGCTAAGTCTTTTCCAAATGCATATTTGACTTTTATGGCACACTATCTCTATCTTCATTGAATTTGGCCCAAGAAATCGACAAAACTTATAGTCCTCCTTCCACCATATTATCTCTATCTTCATTGACTTTCCTGTACATACATACAAAGACTTTGAATAATTGGGTATCGCTAGCTTCTTCCACACGTTGAGAGAATAATAATTAGGTGTTCTTAGCTTATTCTACACGGCGTGGAAAGAATAATAACTAGGCATGTCACTTTATTCCACAGCGTAGAAAATAATAATTAGATATGTTAGCTTATTTCACACGTTAAGAGAATAAATTATTTCTACTTGTGAGAGAGTGTGAAAAGAATAATAATTAGGTATCCTCTTACCTTATTCCACACGCATAGAAAATAATAAAGATATGTTAGCTTATTCCACACGCTAGAGAATAAATTATTTCTACTTTTGATGTCATTTTTAAGCTATAAAAGAAAGAGGAAAGAGAATGTGAAGAAAAGGATGAGTTTTATTAAAAAAAAATATATATTTCTAGGAATTTATTTTTTATATATATTTAATTTTTAAAATTGTAATACTATTGTGAAAATTTTATTTAATTTTTTTAAATAAGTTATATACAATTAACAGGGTAAATTTTTTATTCATTTTAAAAAAATTAAAATATATTAATATTTTTATACATTTAAAGATTGGAAAAATGGAAATAGGGTTTACATAGAATTTTTTTTGGTGCTTCAAAGTGAATCATTTCTAGAATGTTGTTCTTCATAATGCGTAGGATTTTTTATGATTTAGGATGACCAATAAATAGTTAATTGAATGTCTTTAAACACTAAGACATAACAAATCCCTCCATAAGTGTGTACCAAGTCAACTTTTATGACTATGAGAAAAGGGTGGGGGATGGTCATTTAAATTTAAAAAATCTAATGTTTGGGTAATATCCATGTTGTGGAAGATCACTCTTGGACACCACAAAAATGACCTTGAGATATGGAAAATGAAATATAAGATTAGAAATGAATGAATGGAAATCTAGACCAATAAATGATAGGAATTTGTGAGAATAAATATGAGTATGACAGGGATAAAACAAAATGTATAAGAATATGTACAAGGAGTAAATGAAGGTGGATAACAAAAAGAGAAGGAACCAAACATAACACAAAAGTGTGTCACATGCCATTATGCAATTATATTAACACATTCTCTCAAAATATGTCTAAAACTAAATTGGAATTAAGATGGGTATGTAAACCTCACCCTTACAATTCTACATCTATAAAGAAAATATATTTTTATAATGGGTTACTTAGAATCGTCAATTAAATGC
This sequence comes from Sequoia sempervirens, assembly GCA_007258455.2. NCBI lineage: Eukaryota > Viridiplantae > Streptophyta > Pinopsida > Cupressales > Cupressaceae > Sequoia > Sequoia sempervirens. The sequence continues at coordinate 72,813 of VDFB02366208.1, read as the reverse complement.
TCCTAATGGACAAACAGTTAACCCATGTACTAGAGCTAGGTTAATAGGTACAATAATAAATATTAATTTAATAAATTTAAATGCAAAGTGATAGGTATACCTAGCCCTTGGAACTACAATGAAGAATAAACCTAATGAAACATATCGATCCCACTTGCCTCAACACTAAAATAGATGTCTAATATCTAGTAAATACCTTTTGAATTGCATCAACACTAAAATAGATGTGAGTCGACGCAATTCTAAGATGTGGGTTGTTGATTATTATGGTGACCTACTTGAGTACTAAGAGTGAGTCTGCTTGAACTATCTGTCATGTCTAAAACCTATGAAAACAATTTTTGAAAAACATTTTGATCATACACTTAATGTTTAGTATAGGACTTAAAAACAACTGTTTTCAAGGTGTTTGATGTGTTTTCAAAACATTAATTCAGTAAAGATCACCCAAAAATCACAATTACATTGATTACTTTCATGTTAAGAGATTGGAAATCCATAACCTTTGTTAAGAAATATCCATTCTCAAACGAATCAAAAAGCCAAAGAAGCCACTTAGCTACAAGAAACTATTGAAGAGAAGACAATTCTTGTACCAAAGTTGAAAGGTTTTACTTTAACATAGAACCTTTATCCATCAATATCATGATTGTGTTAGAGGTTTCACTAATAATTATGCTATAGAACCAATATACTCACAAGCTTTCTTTCAAAGAAGAGCCCTTTCTCAAAGGCACAACCATAGTCAGCGTATTCATTCTTCTTATATTCCCCAACCTGCAATTGAATATTCTACTCGTCCGAATCAATTTCTGCAATAGAGAACTCAATCACATTAGGCATCTATCACAAATCCATCTTTTTAAGAAGCTACGATCAAACTTCATAAAGTGCAAACTCATTTTTCTTGATCCTTTGCTTAAATTCCTGCCAACAGGATTTTCATCCTTTCAATTAGGGAAAACATGAGCTAAAGACTAGAAATCTTTTAAGTCATAGAATCTTCATTCTATTCTAACTTTCATATCCATCAAAAGTTGCACTATTTCATTCTTTTGATCAAAAGTTAGTAGAATTTGGGGCGGAGCTTATGCCTGTTGTCACGAGATCTCGAAAGCATCGTTGTCAATTCAGATTGCACCCATATGCTTGAATAATTAATTCAACAATCTGTTGACACATGGGAACTAATTCTAGGCTGTGGGCATCCTATAAGGAATTAGACCTCCAGATTCTAGGTTGGTTCCTATTTAATCTTTTGGTTAATAACTAAGCGATTTACTGGAAAAGGGAGCAGGACTAAGTCTAAATTCTAAACTATGAAACTTTAACTATGGTGATACACCAAAGAATTCAATATACAGACTTAACTCACAAAACAATTACTCACTATTTTCATTCACACAACTAGATCTGGAAGCTTAAACACTTGAATGCTTTAAACAAAGGCTTTTAAAGAAATAATCATAGAAGGAAAACATGATTCTCACAACTAGATTGTTCAATTATTGATTAGCACAATGTTTAACTAGTGGATTTAAACTTGGATACATACAGAATTCATTAAGGAGGCAAAAATATTTAAAGGTTTCATAAATTGCAAACACAATAATCACTTCGATCAATCCCACATGACAATGATGCTTGAAACTTGAAGGCGAATTCTAAAATACTGAAACTTGAAGGAATTCTCTGCAATAACACAATTTGAACCTGTAAAAAACACTATTGTATTAATCTGTAAAAATGTTGAGTTACAAGATGATTCGCTTTGCAGAGTGCAAAGGCTGAAAAACAAGAACTAGAATTGAAAAAGATAAACTTTTTCAATATATACAATATGAAAGGCACTCCAAAGTGCATGAATAGCAACTGAAAGTGATCTGAAAGCGAAAAGATGACAATTACAATGTGAAATCTGAGCACAAGTGAAAATCCCTGAAAAAATGGCTCAAACTCATGCAAAAATGAGTTAACACAATCTCGAACTGGCAGTCATAAAGCATACAATTGATCTGTAACTTGAACTGAACTGACATCCCTGAAAAGTGGGCTAAAGCATGCAAATTTCACCTCGTTTGTATCAATCCGCCCATGCACACTTAAAATCCATCTTTCTCATTCAAGTCTTCAATTGAAACTGATGTAGAACTGGAGTAAAATATGTCTTAGCTTTACATAATATTCTTATTTGCATGTAGGTGAAAATTAATTAAATGATTTATTTCATCATTCAATTAATTTATTTACAGTATTTATGCAAATGAGAATAAAAAGAATAAAGCTAACTTAATCACTAAGCTTCAAAGTCACTTTTAGCATGTATTTCGCACTTCCACTAAGACCACCATTCGACCATACTTAGGCAGAAAATTATCAATAATTAAAAGATTATGCCATAACACCCTAGCATCAATCTTCATCACTATTTGATAAGGCCAACCATTCCTTGACTTATTGACTTCAAAACGTGACTATGGGAGAATAAAACACAATGATTATTGAAAATTATTCCCAAAAAATACAAAGAGGAATTAGGGTGAATGAACAAAACACCATCGAACCCTAAAAATCATTATCACTCTTTTGCATTTGACCAAAAGAAACTTCTGGAGGAAGTCGGTCGCCGCCATGGAGGGTTTGAAGCTCAAAATTGACCATTCCCTATCAATTTTTGATGATCTCTTGAGATATTCTGAACATAATAGGTAATATGAAGCTTTTTTATATATATTTTGATAACTCTGGATATTACCAAGCATTAAAAAATGTGTTTTTTTCTGAAACCTTAAGGCGCGGCTGTGATAATATCTAATACATTATGTGTCCTCTCTCTATTCCTCTTGTATTCTCTTGGTGTTTTGTTTTAACCTAACTGCTATGGAGCTGGAAAGAGTTCGAACTCATCATTTGAGCAATATCACAAGGTAACTCACATTCTTTAGCAGAAACCCATGCTGTTCTTTCTATTTTGAAGCCATAAAAATGGAAAATCTTACCTTCTGAAGCTGCTTTAATCATTTTGATTGTAGATGATGGTTACCCAAGACTTTTCCTTTCTATCCCTGAACATATACATTTTTCATGATTTGAATTTGATTGCGGCAAATAATTATGATCTGGGTTCTCTCATTATAAATATGTAATACATGAATTCTTTTGTACTCTTCATACTTGGTATTTACACAACTCCTGCCATCATTACTTTTCCTTTGCTCAAAAATTTCTATATGTTACTGCACGGCTTGAAGCATTCTGGGTAATATTTGTTTCTCCCTTGTACAAGCGTGAGCTTCCTTATTTCTGCTGGTAAAATTCGAAATGGCTCAATGAACAACATATCAATGATTGTTTTATAAAAGAAACATGAAGTCTCTCTTAACTGAAGGCCGTGGCTGCTGTGGTAATTCTGGGTATTTGTAATTTCACGGATACTTGAAATGTCTGTCTAAAAGTCAACTTGTATTTAGACTTGAAGATCTCTCTTGATTTGTTCTATTGGGTATTTCTCTTCCTCACCATATAGCATGGCTTCAATGATTTGAATCATGGATGTTAAATAATTCACGCATATCATTGCATCCCACCATATTAAAGGCATTCTGTTAAATGGTATTCGTGCCCTTTCTATGCTTCATTTTACAATAGGTCGTGATCTTAGTGTACCTCCTTCCATGATTTTCCTGTATCCACTTTCTAAAAGTGATAACAAAAAAAACAAAAGATCTCAGCTAAATCTATTATCCATTGTAAATGTATGTGATATGTAGCTCGGCATGTGCTTGACTGTTTCATTCCCTGTATAAAATTGCTCAAACAATACTCTGTTTATGCTTATGTAACTATTGTCAGCAGTATCACAATCACCTACACTATGATAAGATCATTCCAGATCATAATACGAATGCCATTTGATTACTTTCCTTCATTCTTTGACCTTTATACTGCCGTAGTTGTATGTGCTTAAAGTATTATAATCTTCATCATGCATGACCATTGGAAAAAAGTATGTACACAAGTTGCTCTCACTGTCACAGTTATATGCTATCTCTGTCCTTCTTCATCTTGACTCAATTATTACGCAGAAAATAGTCAACAACTTGCTTGGGATGACTTAATTTTATTTCTTGAAACTTAAAGAACATCCCTACTTCTATATATTTGTACATACCCCACAAGATAAGACACTTTCAATTACTTCCTGTAGGCTGATAAGATGCAGCTGTTGTAATTAGTGCCTTGTTGTATATGAGTTAGCTTCTTTTTCTTGCAGCAATGTCTATTATTATGATCATCTTGGAGAGCATAAAAGATCACCTCTGTTGTCTTATAACAAAACCTGCTAATTGCACATGTGAACTTTAGTGATTAAGACTGTGAGATGAACCTTTTCGTGGATTTGCACTTTATATTCTAAGGTTCATGGCTGGAATCCTTTGTCACTATTACTAGCATTGCCATTTGATGATGTTCATGGTTTCAAACTGCTATTGACTATCCCTCTACATGCATCTTGGCTGTCACTAGTATGATTAGTAACATATGACTTCTCCTTTAAGACAATGATTATCATTGAAAATAGACACTCCATTTAATGTCAATGTTGAATAACTCATACTCCATTATTGTCTCACTGGCACTTGTAACATTGTATGCCTGTTTGATAAAAGATGATGCATCTGTATCTTCCATTATTCTTAAATGCTGACTTAAAACAGAATTTGCTGCTTTTTGTTGAAGAACTTGTAGAAAATTGGATTGTTGCAAATATGTCCTGTATGGTGATATGGTTTATGAAAGCATTCCAATACTTGAATATCATGTTTCTCTTCAATGCAAAGAGGCTCAACACTTTATTTAGATGTAATGTGAAAAATATAAAGTAGAGTATAAACAAAAAATAAAATTAATGAGTGCAATGTTGCTCAAGCTGCTTTTCCTGAATCTATTTGAAATAAAGCTGCTTATTTGGCTATTTCTTTATTTCAGTAGCTCTTTTGATGACTGTTTTGACAATATTAATGAACTCTCGTATGTAACCTGAAAGTGTATCCTTTTGATATGCCAGGCTCAACCCTTGTGGGAGCCTGTTTTACTCCACATATCTGATGAAATGATCTCGAACATGATGAACCTGTTCCTGCACACTGAAACAAACATGTTAGTAAAATAAAAAAAGATGAAAGCTTCCATTGAATTACGTTCTTTCTTCTTGATTTTTTCAATCATCTGATGGATGCCTGATCGACTGTATCTTATATTCTTGTTAGTAGCATAGGAATATGATAGGATTTGATCCGTCATCGCTTAGAGACCATCTCTAACGTCATTTTAATCTTTCCTACAGATGCTTTTGGAGTTGAAACTTGAAATGCAGCTAGAGCTGACTTCACAACTTAACCTCAACCGTCAACGATTCATCATTCCAAGCAATGACAGATCATCTTTTACCCTATGCTTTCATTATTTTTAGTTGTATAGCATACCATTGTTTTTTCATTCTTTATTTTATTGTAAAAATCCAAAAGTTACTTCCACGGCTTGTGTGGAATTCAACATTTTTTACAAAATGAATAAAAGCATCACTATGCAAATTTTCTCAATTTTCTGTTTCAAATGTTTGCACAATAAACTATAATTCATATGTAAGATTATCCCAATGATGATCAATGATCACTTAATAAAAAAAAGAAGAAAATTTATGTACATATAAATGATTAATTTCATCCAGCTCTACCTGTTTGAGCTCAGAGTGAAAAATAGGTAACAAGCACATAGAAAAATATGAAAGAGAAAGTACCACAAGAAAGATGGGTGATAATAGTGAGAAGGAAGAGAATCCATTTCATATTGAAGAGTTAACAGAAGAAATGCTTCAAGAAGCAGAGAAGGATCCCCAATTCCATACTCTTATAGAAAAAAATTTAGAACGAAACAAAGAAAGATATTTTCTTTCATTAGCCAATCAAGGAGCTAAGTTACCTTCCAATTTTGATATAGAAGGAATAAAAGAGAATCCTGAAACTCCTCCTAATGATTTTAGTGCCCTTACTCAACAGATAAAAGAATTACAAGGGCAAGTAAAGGAAATGCAAGGGGGTACAACAAAGAAATATGTTTTGGATGACATATCTCCTTATCCATTTGATAGGAGTCTTCAAATGATCCCTTTTCCAAAACATTGTGAAATCCCTAAATTTGATAAGTACAATGGGAAAACTGACCCCATTGAACATGTGAGGGATTTCTGAAATATAAGTCTAGAATTCGCTTATGAAAATACCTACTTAATGCGATTGTTTCCACGAAGTTTGGGTGGACAATCCATGGAGTGGCTTTCCAAGATCACTCCCCCCATCAAAACCTTTGAGGATTTAATAAATCAGTTTATATCACAATAAGCCTACAACATCCAACACCAGATAACCATGCTTGATCTTTGTAAAGTGAAACAAAAATTAGGGGAATCTTTCACTACATTTTTGCAAAGATGGAGAAGATTGTTTGCACAATATTCTTGTCCTATTCCTGAAAAGGAAAAGATGGATATCTTTATAATAGCCTAGATCAAGAATTAAGCTACAGGCTTAATCTTCATTGTCCTCATAACTTTGAAAAATTGATTGAAAACGCAATCACCATTGAAGGGGCCTTGGTCAAAACAGGAGTACTAAAACTTGATAATCCAAGTTCATCAAATCATAAAAATAATGATAAAAAAAGGTTTTGGAATAGGAATAAAAATGTTGTAAATGATGGTATAGTGGATGCAAACAATCTACGAACAAGATCATCTATTTTCAACCTATCAAGTGCTCCACAAAACAACCAACAAGGAAACAACAATCAACAAGGACAAAAATTCAATCAAGAAAGCATGACCAATCAAAACACCAAGGATAATCGTGGTAATTTCAATAACAATCTTGGCAATACTCAAACATCAAATCCATCCAGACCTCCATTCTTTTCAAATCGACGAAATTTTACCACTTTATGTCAATCTCTTGAGTCTTCTCTCAAGGAGCTTCTCGATAATAAGGTTATCACCTTACCACCACAAAGAGATTATGAGCCACAAGTCAAACCACCATCATGGAATGACTTGTATTATTGCAATCATCGATGTAAAGGTCATAGAACAAATAACTGTCAAGCCTTATGAAATCTAGTACAAGATTTAATTGGCAATGGTACCATCAAAATTGAAGGACATCATACCAACAACGATCATCAAGCATTCAAAGTTCCTTTACCAAATTATAAAAATGGGGAGACATCAGATACCAAAGTGAAAAGCATAAATAATGTTGAAGACAACATAATCCGCCACATCTATGCAAATGATCAACAAGTTAATGTTATCAAAATCAAGGAAAAAAAAGAATATCAACAGGTTAATGTGACTACGAGAGGACAAGAAAAAGTTGTCTTAAAAGGAAGTTCATCTAAGGCAACTATTCCTCCTCCAACTCATTATAATCTAGTTGATCAATTGAGAAAACCATCAGCTCAAATCTCCATCCTTGAACTTCTCAAAATATCTCCCGTACACAAGAATATTTTAGAAGAAGCTCTTGTAAACACAAACATTGATACTGATCTAGATGTAACAAAATTTCAAGCCATGGTGGGACATTTGTCTTCCCCCACTTGTCTTTCATTCTCCGAAAAAGATGATTCCTCCATGACACATCTACATAATTCATCGCTTTATCTTGAAGTTATGATCCATAAACACCGAATCAGATGTGTCTTGATAGATGGAGGAGCCGGTTTAAACATTTGTACCTTAAAGCTAATACATGCCTTAAGAATATCAGAAAATCCCATTGATCCGCGAAGAAAAATAACTCTCAAGGAATATGATGATGAAGAAAGAGCTTCTAAAGGACTAATAATGCTACCTATCAGAGTCGGACCTGTTGTGAAAAATACCTTTTGTCAGGTTCTAGATCGTGATCTTTCCTATAACATACTTTTGGGTCGTCCATGGATTCATGATATGCAGGTAGTACCATCAACGTACCATCAATTCCTCAAGTTTTCATATGATGGGCAGGAGATAACTATACAATCTGACTACAATAGCACCCAAACTTGTTCAAATCTCTGAGCAACTCAAGACGTTTTTGTGCCACACAATAGGGAGGCTTTTACTACTTCTTCCAATCTACAAGGCCAATTTCCAGAATTGAAAAATAATCTTGACACCAAGCTACATTTAAAAAACAAAGGAGTAGGCAAATATTTACTATCCCTTTCTAGCTTACCTCCTTCTCTGAGCTCACATGGTCAGCCGACACTATCAAATCAAAAGATCACAATAGCCTCTACATCCAAAGCTTTTGTGCCAATCAAAAAGTTTGATGGACAATTCATTAAAGCTAACACCATCGAGGAAGAAGTTGAAGATAGGGACATCCTAAGCTGGCTATACAAAGATGAAGATGAATCTCTCTTGCACATCAAGTTACCTACCGAACAATATGGCAAAGGGTATACCATCATGCAAAGAATGGGCTATGAAGGAAATGGTCCTATACGAAAAAGAAAAGAAGGAATCATTGAGCCAATTCAACCTATTTCAATACATACAAAGGATAAAATAGGACTTGGATATGGTAAAAATACAGAAGAGACACCTTCACAGCGAGCACAACAAAATCATGAAAGAGAATCAATTTCAGATAAACCCCATGAAGATGTCACTCTACAAAAAATTTATGGATCAATTTTCCAATTGCAAAATAGTTCAAACACTGATTCCAATGAATACGAATGGGATGATGTCTCTGATGATACATTCTTAATAGAGAAAAGGGTGGATGTCATACACAAGTTCGTACCCACGTTCTTACAAGGGGAGGGATCAAGGCCTCCACTTGATTATGTTTTACAAAGTGATCATGACTCAAGTGAGGATGATTCAAATTTTAACAAGATTGATAATCGATAAGGAAAATACCATCATAGACCTTGTCCATCATGAAAATGACAATTATGTCATGACTTTGATAGTTCAAGACCTTACCCAACCTAATGATCCCATACCTTTAGTTTATCCAGAACTTATTGATTGGGACAATGATGCACCTATTCATATCCCTACATTTCATGATGATGAGGATATTGTAAATTTCCTTTATTCATCTAATCAAGAAAACAATTGTTCCATCAAAGAATCTCATACTCAAGATTTTGATAGGGAGGGTGTCAAGTCTCTTAGCTGCAAAATAAATGGAATAAAAGATGGATCTATCGATGAAAACCAAAAAATGGCAATGGTAGATCACAACAAGAGAAAAATAAAGAGCGAATCCGATGGTGAAAACCTTTTTGAGGCACTGAAGGATGAGAAACTTGACACTCTTCCCAAAAATTATCAAGAAAGATCTTTTGTTTTGATTGAGCCAACAAAATCAACCAACATAAGTACAGTAGAGTAGCCAAAAATCTTGCAACTTGGAGCATCATTAACAGTGGAAGAAGTACTGAAATTCACATAATTCTTGAAGGAGAATCAAATCAACTTTGCTTGGTCATATGCTGATATGCCAGGGTTAGATCCTAATCTAATAATGCATCATCTATCTATAAACACAGGGGTAAAACCTGTGAAGCAAAAACTCAGAAAAATGCATCCACATGTTGCATTATTGGTTAAAGAAGCTTTTGGATGTTGGATTCATTCGGTCTATTGATTATGCATAATGGATTTCCAATATCGTACCTATTCAAAGTTGGATGGAAGGATTATAATTTGTACATATTTCAGAGATTTGGACAAAGCATGTCCCAAAGATGACTTCCCTTTGCCAAACATAGATATGATTGTTGATTTAACTGTTGGCCGTGCAATGTATTCATTAATGGATGGATTTTCAGGATACAACCAGATAAAGATTGCACCAGAGGATCAAGATAAAACAACGTTCACGTGCCCTTGGGGTACCTATTGTTGGAATGCCATGCCATTTGGGCTTAAGAATGCATGAGTGACTTATCAAAGAGCAATGACCACCATTTTCCATGACATGATGCACACCTTCATGGAAGACTATGTGGATGACTTATTGGAAAAATCTAACACAAGAGAAGGACATCTAGAAATCTTGTCAAAAATCTTTGTCAAAATGGAGAAGTTCAATGTTTGACTCAATCCAAAGAAATGTGTCTTTGGCGTTAAATCTGAAAAACTCCTGGGATACATTATTTCAGAAAAGGGCATAGAGGTTGATCCAGGAAAAGTACAAGCTATAATGGACATGCTGCCACCACGAAATATCAGTTAGCTTCGATCACTGCAAGGACGACTACAATCCATCAGGAGGTTTATAGCTCAACTGGCAGACAAAAGCTTACCATTTACACATCTATTGCATAAAAATATCCCATTCAAATGGGAGGAAAAGTGTGAAGCAGCATTTAATCAGATCAAGCAATATCTCATGAATACACCAGTCCTAATTCCACCAGTTCAAGGAAAGCTGCTCATACTCTATATTTTAGCAACATAAGTATCTTTGGGAGCGTTACTGGCATAGGAGGATTTTACAGGTAAAGAAAGGCCATATACTATATTAGCATAACTTTAACAAGTCATGAATTGAACTACACTTTCCTTGAAAAAGCTTGGCTAGCGGTAGTGTTTGCTTCCCAAAAGTTGCGCCACTATATGTTGGCTCATACAATTACGCTGCTAACCAAAATCGATCCACTAAAATACCTCTTAAGCAAAGCTACTTTAACGGGAAGACTTGAAAAATGGGTAATGATCTTAAGTGAGTTTGGTATTCATTATGTAGATCGAAGAGCTATAAAAGGACAGGACATGGTAGATCAGTTGGCTAAAGCACCTTTACAAGAAGAAAACCCAATGCACATTGAATTTCTTGATGCAAATGTTTTCACAACAACAATTAAGAAATCATGGACATTGTACTTTGATGGATCTTACACGCAACATGGCTCGGGGGAAAGGATTCTTTTTGTTAGACCTGAAGGACATATCATTCCAAAATCATATCGGTTGATGTTTCCCTGCACAAATAACATAGCTGAATATGAAGCATTGCTCATAGGAATGAAGATAGCATTAGAATGGCGGATTACAGAGCTGCAAGTCTACGGTGATTCACAACTTGTCATTAATCAAATCAATGATGATTATCAGACTAAAGATGATAAGCTGCTACCTTACAAGAACATGGTGGATGATTTTAAAAAGTATTTTGTGGCAATCAAGTTTTCACAAATCCCAAGGATTGATAATAAAGATACAAATGCAATGGCTACAATTGCTTCCTTGTTACAATTACCAAAAAATAAAAAAAGGTACGAATTCTTGGTGGAACAATTATTTTCTCCCACCTATGATAATCCTGAGACCCAAGTCATATGCCATTTAACCGGTTCTGATTCACCTTTATATGGCAAGATTTATACCTACCTGAAAAATAACATCTTACCTCTGGACTTATTCCGAAACCAAAAAATGAATTTCATATGCCAATCATCTCGCTATACCTTGATCGTCAATATCCTTTACCGATGTGGTCTTGATGGTACGCTTCTTTGATGTCTTGAATGTGACAAATCTGAACAAGCCTTACAAGAGTTTCATGGTGGTATTTGTGGAACTCACTCAAGTGGTTTAACCTTAGCCAAGAAACTTGTTAGAATGGGATATTATTGGCCTACCATGGAGAGAGAATCTTTTACTTTTGTCAAGAAGTGTTCTAAATGCTAGATCCATGGGAATCTTATTCATGCACCTGCACAGAAACTACAGCCTTTCACTCTGACATGGCCTTTTTCTCAGTGGGGACTAGATCTTGTTGGAAAAATTTATCCTTCATCATCAAATGGGCATAAATTCATCATCACGGCTACAAAGTATTTTACAAAATGGATCGAAGTTGTTCCTTTGATGATTGTGACCGGTAAACAAATCTCTTCATTTATCCTAAATTACATCATCTGTCGATATGGAATTCCTAATTCTATTATCACTGATAATGTGAGGCCTTTCAAGAATTAGGATGTTGATGAACTTTGTGAAAGATTTCACATTCAACACAGGTTCTCTACACCTTACTATCCACAAGGAAATGGTCAAGCAGAAGCTTCAAACAAAACAATCTTGAAGATCTTGAAGAAGACGGTTAATGATGTCATTCGTGATTGGCATGTCCAGTTAAATCCAGCTTTGTGGGCATATAGAACTAGCATTCGCACACCAACAGGAGCTACCCCATATGCCTTGGTATATGGAGCATAAGAAATCTTACCATTAGAGGTTGAAATACCTTTGCTTAGGGTCTCATTGAAAGGATTGATAAATGATGAAGACTACCAAGTATCTCGCCTGCAAGCGCTAGAACTATTAGATGAAAGACATCAACATGCAGTTGATCATTTGAAGGGTTATCATCAAATTATATCTCGTAGCTACAATCATAGAGTTAAACCATGGACATTTTAACTAGGTGACTTAGTCTTGAAAGAAAATCCACACAATCAATAAGACAGAGAAAAGAAAGGAAAATTTAAACCAAATTGGCTTGTTCCATTTGTCATCATTGCAGCATACAGTTCTAGAGCATATCAGTTATCTACATCAGAAGGGGACTTGTTTGAAGAACCAATCAATAGCATTCATTTGAAGAAGTTCTATGTCTGAATCATCAAAATCAGAAAAAGTTCTAAAAAAATACATAAAAATCAGAAAAAGTCTTAAAGAAATCTATAAAAACAAAAAAAACAAAAAGTTCACATGATTTTAAAAAGTGCAATAAAAACAAGTGGTGAAAACCTGGCAAACAGGCGCTACTTGTGATTAAAATGGGCTCCTCTATCTATTAGCTTATGTCCTTCATTCGCTTTATGACATCATCTATCCATATCTATCATATCCATATCATGCAACAAGAATCCTTGTGTTTCATCATGGCTTGATGAAATTTGTACATATCCATCATATTCAGGTTGTGTTTACACTAGGGGCAGAAACATAGACTAAAACAAAGAGAGGGGCAATGAGCTTTTAGAGCGTCACAAATGGAAAAATAACAGTTTGACAAAGCACAACATACATTGACGCATCAAATCAACCACCACATCAAAACGATCACTCAATGCCAATGAAATCAAACAACATGGTCAAAACAATGTTAATTAAAACACAAACATCAATGTTGATAACCAAGTTGGATGATCTTAATATGAATAATGTTTGAAATACTTTAAGAAAAATTTGAGTTGTTGGTTGATTTTCTATCATATCTCTGGAGCAATTCGATGATGTACTAAACTAGAAAAGCAAGGAAGGAGTATGATTTTTCTTTGTCTGTTGTTTGCGAGGAAATCATTAGTACTATGCAAATTGGTCGCGAGACATGCTCTACTAAGTATCCTTGATGACATTTCAAAATTTTCATGGGAAATGGGTTAACTCTTGTTTTTTTATGCAAGCAATACTTAGGTCATCTCGGTTCAATTATACCTAGATGCCTGTATTATCTTGCTATATCAAAAATCATGAAAGCAATACTCAGGTCATCACTAGTGCTAACATACCCTTTGATGCTTGTATTAACTTTCAACATTTCAATGCTCTATGATGACACAAAAAGTACAAATAAACTCTTAGAACAACAATATTGTACAGATACCTTGCATGGTTAGTATAGATTACATTCAAGTTACATTCTGCATTTTGCATTTCATAGATTTTCCCAAAAGTTGGCAAAGTATCAAATGTTTCATATCTTTCAAAATAAATGACTGAGTACATTTTTACATTCACGAAAACATCATCACATACATTTTTCATACATATTTGCATCATAAAATCATAAAATCATGCATATATCAAAATCATGCACTCATGGGCATTCATAAATTGTACCATCCATCATTTCACATTAATATTCATTCATCAATAGATCGCAATCATAATATCATAACATTGCACTTTGATTTTCATATCTAAAAATCATGCATACATATAAATCATGAGCATTAACATTGTGAAAACATCACATAAAACATCATGCATATAGAAGATAGACACATTCATCACATAAGGAATCATCGCTGCATATCATATATTTAAAAAATGAAGGTCAAAATGTACAAAGATGTCAACTATACATGACATAACATCATAAAAAATGGGACCATATTCGTATGTATACAAATGTCTCAATAGAGTATCAATAAGACATATAAGCCATCATACAAAAAGCACTACGAAGTGCTATCCTTTGATGCTACTAGTCTGGAACCTACCCCACCTGTACCTGATGGACTTGCTCCACCTGCCTCTGATGACCCTCCTGGAGGTAATGGCTAAGATACACCCCTGTTGGTAGCCCAAGAATGACTATGTGTAGACCGAGACTGTGTATAACTCATTATTTGCTCGGGTGGAACTGCATCATGATACCTGGTCCTATATAACTCTGTCTCCTGGGTGGCCTAGGTCACCTCTCTCATCATGTCACCAATCAAGGAACCTGCTGCTACTCTCTGCAAACTGTCAGCTAGGGCCATGGCCTGCTCACCCTGCCGTCTGGTTGTATCTCTCTTAGCTGTCATTATCGTCAACTATCCCTATAAGCTCTGTACTCTACTTTGCAAGGTAGCTATCTGACTCGGCACCACTAGATCGACTGAAGATGATGGAGCTGAATGTCTCATCCGCAGTCCACCTCTGCCACCACCTCTGCCACTACCTCTACCACTACCTCTACCACCTTTGCCAACTCCTCCACCACTATCACCCCCACTCTACTCATCACTACTATCTCCATCCCCATCTGACTCATCATCATCATCCTCCTCGGAGTCATCACCCTCTGAAGCTGCCTCTCACTGTCGCCTATGTCCACCTATATGTGGTCTCTGCTCTGCAACTGGAGTGGTAGGCTCATCAGGATCAAATAATTGTGGCACAGGATGTTCCAACATATGTTGACCATACTCTGGAGTCATCCCCCCGTCAAGAATATCAACTCTGTAGTCCCACATCTGTACTCCCAAACTGGTGAACTCTGCCACTGCTGCATCATATGCAATCTGCGGACCCCACACTGTAACCTCCTACTGCCAACGTGCATAAATAGAAGACCCCTGTGGCATACCCTGAGGCTGACCATACTGTCGCCACACTCGACCAAGAAGAAACCTCTCAATAATCCCAAGAGTACGACCAATCAGATATCTGGCGGTAAAGACATAGGGCATCTCCCTAACATCCTCTAGCCATGCCTCACAATCTACATAGGGCTACCAGCATATTGTATCTAGATCATCCAGAAGACACTGCCAATGATCCAATTTTCCCAGCCTCAGTTGAGCAATGACATTGGTATATCTGAATCTATACGGTCGACCGACAGGTCGTCGTCCATGAGTCAATGGTCGCATAATGGAAAAATCCTCCCATGCCCATATCTATAACAGCGAACAACCAATAGCTAAACTCCGGCCTCGACCGTACACAACATGGTGTAGCTCATCATATAAATGTGCAAGCATGCATGATCCCCAAGCATATCGTGTACCCTGCATCACCATACTCTCAAGTACACGACCCCACCTGACTGCAAAACCCTTCGACCTATGGTTAGGGGACAAAACACCTCCAATGAAGCCAGCAAGAATGGAGGGTAAGGGCGCATACGAATCTGTCATCTCTACCCATGAGATATAATATCCTACAATATGATCATCTCTGAATATTCGCCTTAAGGCATCAGTGCCTCCCGCCTCTTGGTTGTCAAATCTCACTATCTCACCCATCACTGGAATCCTCAAGATCCGATATACATCCTCAGGAGTCACGATAATCTCTCCTATCGGCAAATGAAAGGTGTTCATGTCTCTGTGCCACCTCTTTGCAAGTGTTGTCAATAGGGCTTTGTTGAGACGCACCTCAGGCATCTCAAGTAATGAGGTAAGTCTGCATGCCTCAATCACATCTCTATCCGCCTATACAAGCTGCGGAATCAATCTCCATGTCTTCAGGAATTTTTCCCGTAACTGCGAGACGCTCAATCTCTCCTATTGAATAGGAAAAATCATCAAGTCAAAGCAACAATCAATATGGAATCATCATGACAAATCAATTCTAAATATCAACCAATTTTTTTCATCATCATGGAAAGCAAATCTATCAAAATCCTGTTTGTTTTTAACAACTTTAGAAGCAAACTTATCAACCTATTTGTTTTTCATCATTATGAAAATAAAATTTATCAAAATCTTGTTTGTTTTTAACAACTTTAGAAGCAAACTTATCAACCTATTTGTTTGTCATCATTATGAAAAACAAATTTATCAAAATCTTGTTTGTTTTTAACAACCTTAGAAGCAAACTTATCAAACAACTATTTGTTTTTAACAACTTTAAAAACAAATTTATCAGCTTTTATTTGTTTTCCAACAACCTTGGGAACAAATTTATTACACAAAACAACATTAAATCAAGGGCGCTACAAAAATTCTCAAGGGCGCTACAGAAATAAAAATGGGTGCTACAGAATCAAGGGCACTGCAAAAATCATCATGGGCGCTAAAAAAGTATAATGGGTGCTATAGAATGAAGGGCGCTATGAAAACTTAATGGGCGCTACACAAATACTAAAGGGCGCTAAAAGAATACATAAAAATACAAAAAGTTGGAAAACATGCCCTAAATGGAAATTTTTCAAACGGTGAAAGTTTAACGGGGTACATACCGCTAGTCCATAGTGTGTCGGCCACTGATGTCATCGGATGCGCTCGAAACAGTGCTGGTGGGTAGGAAGTTCCATCTTTCTCACTCCAGAGCTCAAAAATTTCAATTTTTACTAGGTCAAAATGGGAAAATGACATGGAAAATGACATTTTTAACCTATTTAAAGGAAAAATTGGGCATTTTATCACATTTTATCACAGTAGGGGCAATTTAGGTCATCAATTTTTCATCTCACATCTTTCCACATTAGTTTCTTCACATCATCATTTTCGAACAATGAATCGACATCTTAAAAATCATAAAAACCAAAAAAAAATAAAAAATCCAAAAACATTGAAAAATTCAAAAAAATTCACAAGAAAAATCAAAATCTTATTGATTCATCATCTGAGGGGGCATATACCTATCAACATTCAACAATTAGCGTCTAGGGAAAATTTCAAAATTCTTTGAAGCAATGCTTGAAAACACATCACTTCAAAGAGGGGCAAAATGTATACACCTAAAAATGATCACATCACAATAGTCTAGTAATTAATTAAATATTTTTAATATTTAATTAAATCTCTGAATTCAATCTGCGTATAAATAAATCTAAATAATTTATTTATATTGTTCATTCTTTCATTTCAATTAAATAAATAAGTTTATTTAATCACTTTTCTTATCCATTTCTTAATTAATTAAATAAACATTATGATTTATTTATATTAATTATCATATATAATCTTGGCTTGAATATTTTATTCAAATAAAGATTAAATATTCTTCTCTTCTAAAATTCTTCTAAAGTCTATTCACAATTAAAAATATTCCAAATATTTAATTAATTCTTCTAAAGTCTATTCGCAATTAAATATCCTAAATATTTAATTAAATATTCTAATGTCCATTCACATCAAATATTTCAAAAATATTTTAAATCCTCAAACTCACATAAAATTAAATAAATTTATTTATTTAATTTGGATTATCTGCAACAACCATGAAACAAATTTCTCTGTTTCTGAGCAAAGTTGTTCTCGTGGGTTGAAGACAAACCTCCATTCTTCTCTCCAACCTCCCAACATCTTCCATCTTCCTCTCAACCTCTTCATCTCTCACCATTCAAATTTACCAGACAATCTCACAACCATTGATCTTTGCCAGCTAGGCTCTTGCCTGTAAAAATCTATAAAAAGGATTGCCGGGTCTCTGAAAATGGGAAAGCTTTCATACAGGAAAACTATAGTCAATCAACCTTCCAGCATCCATAGCCTCTAGAATCATAAAATAGCATAGCTTAGCATATTAGAAATCCATATCATGGCCTATCATCCTTATATCATAGCTTCAAAAACATTCATAATCCACAACCCTTGTGCATAATCTACAGCCCCTGTGCATTTCTGTATACCAACATTTCACTCCACCAACATATAGGATAGAGAAGTACTCTCCCTTTGCATACTCATTCTATAGGTTGCTATTCTGAGAAGCTTTGTTTACACAATCTGAGAGCAGCAGCTTCAAGTGAATTACTGGAGATAGAGAACAATGGAACGATTCTGAAAAAGTTCTGTTTGATTTCTTTGATTTCATTTTATTTAGTTTTCTTTAGTTTAATGTTGCATTGGTGTGTTTTTATTATCTTATTTTGATACTAACATTTCCCACACACAATACTACATTTCCCACACACACATACTAATATCTTATTTTAGTTTAATGTTGCATTGGTGTGTTTTTATTATCTTATTTTGATACTAACATTTCCCACACACAATACTACATGTAAATAAAACTCATTTTGATATAGTAAAAGTGTGGAAAGAAATAAGCATAGTACAAGTAAAGAAAAATATCAACGAGCACAAGTGTTGGGAAATTGGGGGCCAAATTTAGGTTGGGGTCTTAAGTGTCATCTCTTTTATTGAAATCAATGAAAACCTAAAATTCAACATAAAATTCAAGATTATTATGATCAAGATTTGATGATGTACTACAAGGAAAACTTTAAGAAACCCCCCCCCCCCTCGGTGAAGTTGTAAAATCCTAGTGAATCTTGTATACTTCCTGATAAAAATATTAATTTTAGTGGAATTTTTTTTTGTTTTTCGTGAAAAAAAAAGTCAATTGGCGAATCTTTTCTAATCGCTAGAAGTCTATGGAAAATCTTGGCGAAATGTAATTTTTTTAGAACCACTAAAATTTTTCCATTGGCGATTAAAATCTATTTTCAAAGCAATAAAATATTTCAATTGGCGAATTAAACCTGTTTTCAAACCAGAAAAAATAATTTTGTTGGCAATTAAAACTTTTTTTCAAACAAAAAAATAAAATTCATTGGCGAATTAAACCTATTTCCAAATGACTAAGAAAAATACATTGGCGAATTAAACATAATATCAAACTAATAAAAAAATGCATGGAAATAAAGATTATTTGCCTCATTATTTTCATCAACCATCCAAAAATCACCTACAACTATAACATTTTTTTCAAAGAATCATCTTAACATGCTTCATAACAAAAAATGCAACCCTACCCAACTAAAACTAGTTCACAACTATCTGTATCTACCTTACATATTTCAACAAGCCAAAAATTTAGTACTAGTCTTGCGTTAATTCTACAAAAACCCTACAAGAACTACAAATTCAACTAGTGCTACCCATTTCATTACCAACTTTCCTTGTTGCTTTTCCTTTCATCTTTTGCTTCTTCGCATTCTGTCCTTTTGCTTTCATCAGCTCTATAAAGAGCTTCAATACTTTCTAGCCTAACCTTGCTTCTTCCCTACATTTATTTTTAATCTCATCCTTCGGCCAACACACGAAAGGGATGCATCCTTCTACCCCTTCTAGTTCCACATTTTGAAGCCTTCCCGGATGTTGAAAACTTCACCTGGAACTACCCATTCAAGTATTGATTCTAATCCTTCCAATAAATCTCTATGCACAATCATCTCCATCAATTCTCTCACTGTGCTTGTCGATTCCCCCAAGTCCAAACCCCATGCTATAATCAAGGACTATACATCCATGTTAGTCCTGTATATATGCCTCAGATTTCCAAAGGAATTCCCCAAAATCATCCACACACTTTGTACCAACCTCCCATCAGTGAATAAAAACATACCCATTAATATTTTGTCAGAAGCTTCACCATAAAACGGGTTTAATTGCCTCCTTGAACATAGAGTGAAGTTGGCCTCCATTTGAAAACTACTGCAGGTACACCGCCACCACCACCACTCTTTCATACTTTTTGTGTGCCTTCTTCTCCATGCCAAACTCTATTATTAACTTCACTAATCAAGGGCCGAGAGGTAATAATTTTTCAAACTCCGCACGTACCGATCTTAATTACCCATCGATCCTCTAGTCATGTCCACTTGCTAAAATCTGTCTGCGATCTTCACTTCATAAATGCACCGTCCTTGCCACTTTTCCTATCTTAATTCACCAAAGTTTGGGTTTTGGTTCTTTTCCTAACCTTAGTTGCCACCTTTCCTATCTTAATTCACCAAAGTCAAGGTTTTGGTGCTTTTCCTAACCTTAGTTGCAAGTCTTTCTTGGTCATCTTTATAGTTAGTGGGTTGGAGGTTTCAAAAACTTCAAAACTTCAAACTTTGGTTCTAAAGTTCCAAATTTCAGTGACCATGCAACATTATGGACCACGACCATTTGATGAATTTTTGATGGACGATTGTAGTTGCATTCCGGAAGTATATCTCTCAAGCACTAGATTTGTGAATTGAAACCTCTGGAATTACACTAGAACTATTAAATGTTTTATCATTTAAATATTGGTACTCTTGTTTACCATTTAATATTGCCTAAGTCAGACCAAAATATTTTATGATTCATGACAAAGCCTTAAATCTTAACTCTTTAATCCTAAGGGTCGAGTCTCTTCAACCTAGCAATGTCCCCATTTTAAATTATGCATGTGCATAAAGTTTGTTTTAAAAGAAGGACCGTTCATTGAATTTTCGATGGACAGCTATGGTTGCATTTCAAAAGTAAATCCTTGAAGTACTAGACTTGCAAATTGAAACCTTTAGAATAACACTAGAACTATTAAATTTTCAAAAATCAATGGTTGAGATTTTATTAATTATTTAGGTTTTTCGGTCATCATGCTCTTGTAACCTTGTTTACCGTTTAATATTGCCTGAGCTAGACCAAAATATTTTGAGTCATGACAAAGCCTTAAATCTTAACTCTTTAATCCTAAGGGTCGAGTCTCATCAACCTAGCAATCTCCCCATTTTAAATTATGCATGTGCATAAAGTTTGTTTTAAAAGAAGGACCATTCGATGAATTTTCGATAGACAACTATAGATGCATTATGAAAGTAAATCCTTGAAGTACTAGACTTGCAAATTGAAACCTCTGGAATAACACTAGAACCGTTAGATTTTCAAAAATCAATGGTTGAGATTTTATTGATTATTTAGGTATGTCGGTCATCGTGCTCTTGTAACCTTGTTTACCATTTAATATTGCCTAAGTCAGACCAAAATATTTTATGACAAAGCCTTAAATCTTAACTCTTTAATCCTGAGGGTTGAGTCTCATCAACCTAGTGATGTCCCCATTTTAAATTATGCACGCGCATAAAGTTTGTTTTAAAAGAGGGATCGTTCGATGAATTTTCGAAGGACGACTATAGATGCATTCCAGAAGTAAATCCTTGAAGCACTAGACTTATGAACTGAAACTTCTGGAATAACACTAGAACCATTAGATTTTCATAAATCAATGGTTGAGATTTTATTAATTATTGGTTTCAGAAATCAACATATAGTTCTAATCATAAGGGAGTGAAATTTATTGTGACTTATTAAGACATTGATAATGATTAAGGTAAAATGAGACATTTAATTCTCTCTTTTCAATGTGTCGAAGTACTCTACCTTTCATTTATTCTATTGAAATTCTCAATTTGGTTGTGGTACTGGACGACGGTGCGGATTAATGCCATATGAATAGCCAGAGTGTTTGATTAGATAGCTTTATATTGAAAACTGCATGATGTATTGTAGAATCGTAGATGATGATGTCAATAATCCAGTGATTTTGACAATTGATAGCATGAGTAGCACTCCCAATTTCGACAATTGACAGCTTGTCAACTTGAGGTAGAGTTTGCAATGTTGCATGTAGCCAGCTTGAGGTACCGATTAAGTTGGATTTTTGGTTTGTGTGAATCACAATTATTACTAGTCAATAGTAATTATACACAACCTTAGTGCTCACACGTGACACATGTGAGGTGCACAAGGGACCAGGCTAGTAGTGACACTTTTGGTGACACTTTTGGCCCATAAATAAGGATAGTGAGCACAACTAAAATCATTTGTTTAGTTGTCATAAGAGTTTTTATTTTGTAGGATTAATAACTTAATAAGGATTCAGGAAGAAAATGATGCAGTATTATTGGGGATGCTCTAAATTCTCCTGCCTCCAGTTATGTAGTTACAAACTAAAAGACCAATTTCCTTCAAGTTCAGAATGGATGGAATTGGAAAGAAGTTGATTTGGTTTACCTGACTTCTTAGATAGGTTTTGAACCAGGATGAGGATCTCTAATGGACATAAGTGCTATCCCAATGCATGGAGGTTGCAAGTAGAAGATGGGAGCAGTTTTACTACCCCTCATCGTCTGCATGGTCAACCAAGTGAGTCCCTTGCATTTATTTTGAGACACCATGGCCTACCAGGAAAGCCTCATGCATTTATTTTAAGTGCTCATCTTCTACATGGGAGAAATTTTACAGCCCCTCATCTTTTGCATGAGTCTAGTTTTGAAAGCGGCTAAGTACATTTTGTATCTTCACAACTCCCAATTCCCCACTTTGATTGGGCCCCATCTCCCCATCCATTTATTTTTAGAGACCATGGCTGACCCGACAAGTCCCATGTGTTTATTTTTAGAGCTCATGGTTGACCCAAAATTTTCCATTTATTTTCAAAGATACATGTATCACATTTACGTTTTCAACTTTTCACCAGTGGTCCAGCAGAAGCTTGGCACTTGTGCTTACATTTGTATTTGTACTATGTAATAATGTGACATTGTAATTCAATTGTAATAAAATAAATGGTTTTGCTATTAATGAGACATTGTAATTCATTTTATTAAGTCCTTTGCAAGTTAAGTGCTATTAATGTGACATTGTAATTCATTTTATTGGGGCCTTTGCAATGTTAAGTTTTCGGCCCCTTGGCCTTGATGTCAATCCTAGTGCATTAAGGTTTAAAGAAAATTTGAAAAACATGTTTTATGTTTATTATTTATATCATAAATTACTCAACCGTTTGATGAAAATTTGATGTATGGTTGTATTTGCATTCCAAAATGAAATGCATAGAGAGCTACACTTGTGAACTTACACCTCTAGAATCACCCTATAACCGTTAGATTAACAAAGATCAACGGTTTAGAATTTGTTGTCAATGCAGGAGTAAATCATTAATGGCTTGTTTTAAATGTTGTGAGCCATGTACATTGTACTACCTAATTATGTACTATGTAGTCCATAAGTAATGAGTAGAAGTTTTGGTGTCATTCACTTTTATATTCAAAAAAACAACACTTTCTATTACTAAGTGATTTTATTTTGAAGTTAGAGTGTCAGGACATGGGGAGATTTTAGTCTTCAGTTTGCTCATTGCAGTGCACCACCCTGTTCTGGGTTCCACAGTTCCACTTCCTTCCATAGTTCCACTTCCAACAAAGCCATTCCAGTAACCCAGTTTCAACTTCAAGAATCAAAATTCAAAATATGGGTAAGTTAAAGAATTCTTGTGGCTACGTTTCATCGCTTGAAGTTTCTTAAAATATTATTTTGTCAAACTTTGAAGTTTAGGTGTAGGGTTAAGAGGCTTAAGAATTAAGAAAAATTAGGGACTAATAGGAAATTCACAAATTTCATATTGTTGATTGTATCAACATGTCTACCACTAGTACCACTAGAGCATTGTCGGATAAAAAAATACATTATACAAAATTGCTTAAAACCCCAGGTTTCACTGATGAATACCATGATATTTATGATCCTGAAACCTATGGTAGGTGCACCTCAAAACTTATATTTTCATCTAAGAATAAGGCTGCAAAGAAAATGCAATTGCAATTTAATAGTATTAGTGCACCGTGGGTAACTAGATTAGGGCGCATGATGTTACATGAGGTTTTCCCTTGCCCAGAATTTATCATGGTCTGTGCCCTAAATTATGATGATAACAAAAGAGAAATTGTTAATAAAGATAGAAAAGAAGAATTTTTATCCATTAATGTAGAAGAACTTGGAAAAGTGTTGGCCTTGGGGTTTATAATCGAAGAATATGGAAATGTCCATATTGACCTAGAAAAGCTTGCTAGTGATTATGAAACAGTTTATGAAATGGAGAAAAATTATTTCTTAAATATAATAGTTCAGGATAGAAAAAAATTGAAAGGTGATCATAAGCCTCCTTATGATTTGGATATTTTTAAACCATGGGTTCAGGATACTATTTCCATGTTAGCATTTTTCCTTAGATTGGATAGCAATTTGGAAGTCGATGCATGCCTCCTTGAAATGATGTATACTATCCATTATGGTCTTCCACATGCCAAATATAATTTTATTGAGCACATTGTAGAATCCATGCATAAAAAAAAATTAATGATTAAAGGAGGTTCCAACAAGACATTTAGGTTCACAACCTACTTGTGATATCTTTTTATATTCAAATTTAGAGGAATGTTTTAGACCAACAAGCTTCAGATTCAACCTTATGGTAATAGTAATCCTAAGCAAAATAAAATGGCTCCAGTATATGAATGGACCACTATTATAAGGTTGCATGATTCTTTAAGGAACTATAGTCATTTTGTAGACTACTTTTTGGCTCCATTTCATCAAGCAATTGCAAACACTCCAATGCCTAGAATGCCTATGTCATGTAGAAACTGTATTCAACTAGGAAAAGAAATACAATTGGCTGATTGGTACTTAATGGAAGAATATATTGTGCTAAGATTTTATGGATTGGAAGTACAACCATACAAACTTCCAATACATGTGACAGAAAGGGTTTTTGCTTTGGAATATGTAAGAAAAATGCAAAGTACTGATGAAAGACACTTTAGTGGTCAGGGGAAGAAGACCTTATTTCATTATTTACCTTTTTCATGTGGAGGGATGACATTCAAGAGAAAAGCATTTAATGTGACACATGATCTTTTGATTTTTTTTTATTTTGATGTTATCACTGGTAGTATGATCCATGTGACACCATTAAATCAATGATTGTGCTCAATAAGAATGCTAGAAGTAGAATTCAACATCAAAGTAAACCCTTGCTTGAAAACTTGAGAAACAGGGATTCTTGGGATGAGGTAAAAGTAACAATGGAGAAAAGTGTTGTTGAGAATAGTATTTTTTTTGAACAATTGTTAGCACAAATTATGAGATTGCATTGAAAGACAATTAGGAGGTACAACATTTTTTGTGAAAAAAGTCATAAACCATCTAGTAGAGTAAAAATGTCAGATTCTCTAGAGAAGGAAGTTACAGAAAAAAAAATGGTCACAATAAAAAATTATTGCCTTTTGGTCTATGAGGAAGGAGCTAGGTGATCCAAGAGCTCTTGCAGAGTATGGAGATAACGAAAAAGATCTTGAGTTTAGAAAATTATGGAATATAGAGCATTTGAATGAACAAGAAGATGAAAAAAGTGATGATGATAGGGAAGAAGAAAGCCATGCCAATTTTAAACTTGGTTTAAGTGAGGCCAAAAAAGAATCATTTACTACAGGAGCAACCATAGCTGAAAAAATAGATAACCAGTTGATAAATCTAGACTTGGAGCTAATAAAGTAGACCAAGGGAAAACAAGTAGAGCCAAAACAATTCAATTTCTTAAAGCTTCAAATCCTCTTCCTCATGGTCAGACACAATCACAACTAGGACATGCCCATGGTGGAGGGCTTAGTGCAACTAACACTACCTCTGGTGGCGATGGTATGGGTAGTAGTACTAGTAGTGGTCAACATGTGCTACAATAGAAAATTACACACAAGAGGAAAACAACACAATATACCATAGAAACACCAAGTGATCAAGGCATACAGAAGAGGCAAAGGATTTTGACAGGTCCAACTCCAAGTCACACTACCAGTGGATCCACCACAAAGGAGTTATTTCCAGGCACTCCCCCAATGCTAGTTAGTCTAGCTACGACATCATTAGCAACTACAAGTACTTCTTTTCCTTCACCATTCAAGCATTCCATTGTTCCTGCATCCTCGGGTTTTGATCACATTGAAGAGTTTAAAAAGAAATTAGAATTGAATAAAAAAGAAAAGAAGCAACTGATGGAGAGTGTGTATGCTCTAACTTCATAGCTTGCAACAACCATGGTATTTCCCACATTTGACACAAGTAAAGAAATCATGGAGTACACAATTCTTGTTCCCACAATTCAAAACAAACCAAAAAATCAGATGGCTCCATCTGAATTTGAGGTGAACAATTTTCAATTTGATTTTTCTAGACTCAGAAATATTGACAAAATTAACGTATCAAAGAAGAACAATGAATTGGTGTACACATCATTTCTAAAACAAGATAGAGAGAAAAAAAGGTTGCAAAATCAAATTGAAAAGTTACAGGAAAACCTAGCAAATGAGAAAGCAAAGAGGAAACCAGCAAATAACAAGAACAATGAATTAGAAAAAAGAATTAAAAAATCTTCCTTTACATTAACAAGCAATGAGGATAAGTAAAATGAGACTGCAGTGTTCAATGAACTGAAGCAAAGGCTAGATGAGAGCAACAAGAAATATGATGAGGAAAAATCCACTTCAAAAAAATTAAGACTAAGCATTGCAAATGGAAATTCATAGTGGGAACAAAAAATGGAGAAGGAGAGAAAAAGAAATGAAAGATTGGAGGTAGAGATGATGGAAGGAAAAAATGAAATTAAGTCTTGTGAAAATAAGTTATCCGCATTTTGTAGAGAAACAATGAGGCATATGAAACAAAATATTTGGAATGAAATAATGCATGGGATTGATCATTTGTGTGACATGTTTCAATTGATTGATGCTATCAAACAACATCATAATAAGCTCAACAAATATTTAATGGAGAACAAAAATGTGCTGGCATTAGAGAAATCAACAAATTAAATTCAACAAATAGTCTATAAAGCCAGTGACAATGTTTTAAAATCAAAAGGGATTACTAATCGGCTTGCTACATCAATGATGTTGTCATCTGTCATTGAAAAGTGTTTGAGAATGAGTGAAACAAAGAAATATTTGCATTTGGCTACAAACAAGATGAAGAAGGTGGATGAAAAGGTAAGGAACTTCACATAACTTGGTTTGCTAGAGGCTTTTGAAACAAATGAGTGATTCGTTGGAAAGAATGATTTTAGAAAGAAGAGGAGGATGCAAGGAATATTGATTTGGACTAATTTCCTTAGAACCAAGATGTGGTGACCTATTTGGATTCCATCAAACCATTGCTAACCCTGAATGCAAAATTGACTGAAGAATCCAAGACAGGTTCCAATTTGAATCATGAATTTTTAACAAATCTTCAAGTCAAACAACATCAGTTAGAACAAATGACAATTCCAACACCTGAAGAGTGGAAGTTGCTAGAAAAAGTGATGCAATGATTTAATTTTTGATAATATGAGTTTCCAAGTTCCAACTCAGCTCTATGTAGAGTTGTCTTTGAGCAAGATTTTGCATTGCCAATGCCTCTATGTCTTCCTTCATGTGATAATAAATTTAAAAGATCAAATTCAGACTTTAGTACTGTGTTGATGTTCAATTATCTGTATTATTTATTATATTATTTGAAGAAAAAGTCTGGTAGTGGTTTCAACTTCTAGATACACTTTAAATGATTGTTGATGTTCATTGTTGTATATGCTACTAATACTATTGTTAATATGTTGTTAATCTAATAAGAATTGAGTTGAGTGATGAATCACTGAGCACATGCTCAAGTTTTACTTTTAACACAATTAAAATATGAACTATAAGGTGATTTTAATTCCAGGCATCCATAATCTTAGTGAAATTACATTACAATTCACACATCAATACTCAATCTCCATGACTACTTAGCATATCCACTAAACATTTATATGAATTCATCTTGTGGATTATCTATTATTGGAATTGGAATGATGGATTTTTGGTTAGTTTCATTGTTGTGGTTACTATCACTCAAAGTTGCAGTTTTGGTGTTTTTCCTAACCTTAGTCGCTAGTCCTCAGAGTTTTATAACCTTGTCGCGGAGATCTAAATTTTCATAACTTCCACATTCCTTGACTTGGTTGATGGTTCACTTTATTGAGTTGCAAGTCTTTCTTGGTCATCTTTCTATTCGTTGGGTTGGAAGTTTGGAAAACTTCAAAACTTCAAACCTTGGTTCTAAGGTTCCAAGTTTCAGTGAACACACGACATTATGGACTTATCTTGCCTCAACCTTTCAAATGCGCCGTCATTTGACACCTCATTTAATGTTATGTACGAACTACTGTAAAATATAAAATACAATATAAAATATAAAATATCACGATTTCATGGAAGACAACATAAAATATCATCAACTACAGTTTGTCTTTGGAATATGATTCATGAAGTACAATATAAAATAAAATATCATGAAGTGCAATGATTCACAATTTCATTGAATACAATATAAAATATCATCAACTGTAGTGTGGAACAATGGAAATTGATCCTAGGATCCATGAAGTGCAGTATAAATACCTAAAAGTTGCTAATTCTCTTCCATTTCCCAAATGGACTCGGGGTCCTCAAATTGGCTTTCATCATCAGATAAAGTAAAAAAGTCATCTTGAATTTGATTCCAAGTCTGCTCTTCACTTTCTTTGGCTCGTGTTTCAAATTCAACATTCATTGTGTCATTTTTTTCAATGTGATTTGTCTGAGTCCCATTGCCACTGCCAATGCCACCAATACCAACCTTTTGAATTGGAGTGTTGCACAACCTGGTCCCTCTTCTTTCACATGTGGACCTCCAGATTACAAGTGCCCTTTCAAAAGGAAAATTTCTAGACATTATACACAGTTCCTTTCATCCTCAAACAATTTTCCAAATTCTTGTCTAGTTTATTTCTTAACTTTGATTTCAAAAACCTCAATGTACTGAAAATTCTCTCATCCTCCACCGACCCCAATATCATTGTTTTACATAAATCAGCAAGTTTGAAGTATTCTGATATCAAACCACACAATATTTCACTCTGACCTAAGTTTGTCCAAACCTTTTTTATTGATCTCGGTTCAAAATCCTTGTCCTTGCCCATGGACTTATACTGGTCCTTCATAGTTGTTGCAAAACTCCTACATTGTTTTCTAAGCTTAGCTTCATCTAAAATTCCTTCTATTTTCTACTCATTTTATGTTATAGTTTTCAAAAATTGTTCAATCAAGATTTTTACTTGAGCATGAAAATATTTTGGGTTATCTCGGTTTGCCCAAAATTGGGGATACACAATACTCATGTTTTCAAGTATTTCATGTCGAGGGAATCTTTAATGAATCTCTGAGGAAAGAGATTTTGAAATTTCCTTAAATTATCACCAACAGATTTAACAATGTTGTTAAAATCTTCCTTGTTAACATCTACTTCTCTACTAGAGTGCCTGGTTGTCTTACATTGGTACATTTGTATCTCATATCCACGTACATAGATAAATAAGTGCATGTTTGCATTAAACTATAAATAATTATTAGGATCATTCAAATCTGTAATTTTCTGCCACATGAAATAATTTGCGCCATCTTGTGTTAGATCTAGATATAGATGATCGAGGGCCAAGCATGTATGTTTATGTAGATTGGCATATTCATTAATATACATAGTTTTGTCTTGGGATTTCTTCACAAGCTTGTTCATCACATCTAGCATGGGGAAAAGACTAGTTAAAGTCAAGAGTGTCTCTATATCGCTTAACCTATGTAAGAGGTCAAGAGCTTTGTCTACTATGTTGCGATTTTCGTACATCACCCCAATCAAGGATTGATATTCTGAAAGAACTCGTTGTGCTGGTCCATGTAGGGAGATCCATCTGGTATCGACATCCTTGAGAAACTTGTTTCTTGGTGTTATTCCTTGAGAAATTTTTTAAAATTTTGTGAAATGTTTAGGACTTTGGCAGAAGTATGCATGGATCTCACAGACTAGATTTTCAACTTTTGATACTATAGAAAAATTGCTTACAATTTTGAATGCTAAATTCATTATGTGGGCCATGTAGTGAATGAAAAGAATGCATGGTGCACAAGTAGTTTGTAACTTTGTGCAAAAACTAATCCTTTGACCTTGCATCACTGCAGCTCCATCAGCTCCTACACACACCAACCTTTTTGCAATTGTCAACTCATCCATACTTGCAATTTCATTCAAATATTTCTTGACTAGTTCAAATATATTTTGCAATGTTGAACTGCTCATTTTATGAACACAGAGAAGATGAGCTTGGTGAACATGTTGTTGTACAGTATACAAATGCATACATACCAAAGAAGTATTGTCTACTGTAGTAACTTCATCTAAAGCTAATGCAATGAAATTTGACTCTTTTACTTTATCCTTTAAATCTTCCTTTTCCATAGTAGCAAGACAATTTTCCCATTCCTATGTAGTGTTTAATGACCAATGTGAGTAGGGATAGTGAGGAACATTTTATTTTTATTCAAGGGGTAAACGCTTTTGACCGGAGCTATGAACCGGATACAACCATTCAACAATACCACCCCAACGGGGTTTGAACCTTGGTGGCAAGAACAACAATGCCACCTATAAACCATCACACCATGCCAATACCAATGGGATAGTGAGTAACATTCAAATAAGATAATAAACCATAACATTCTGGGTAGTCTATCATAGGACACCCTCTGGACAAAATATGAAAAAAAACACTCATCTGAACAGTTTTTGACAGATTTGCTGCTTCCATTGCTTTTCAAAATTAAGCCTCAAGTGTACCTTTACATGTAGCAAGCTTTGACATTTTTTGGTGATTCTCCTCATAATCCATGGAATACCTAACATGAAGACATTCTTCCTTTGATTTCCATCGTACGACTGATTGTTCCTTTCTGTCTATGATTTTTTTTTCATAAACTTTATCGATATGCTTTTCTATACTGTCAATCTTTAGCTACAACATCTTGTCTCTTCCACATTTCCAATTACAAATCATACATCTAACCAATTTTTCATTTTCAATATTGCTTGCTTTCCCCACTAGATCATTCAAATCAGTAATTTTCTGCCACATGAAATAATTTGTGCCATCTTGTGTTAGATCTACAAATAGATGATCGAGGGCCAAGCATGTATGTTTACGTAGATTGGCATATTCATTAATATACACAGTTCTGTCTTGGGATTTCTTCACAAGCTCGTTCATCACATACAACATGGGGAGAATACTAGTTAAAGTCAAGAGTGTCTCTATATCGCTTAACCTATGTAAGAGGTCAGGAGTTTTGTCTACTGTGTTGCGATTTTTATACATCACTCCAATCAAGGATTGATATTCTGAAAGAACTCGTTGTGTTGGTCCATGCAGGGAGATCCATCTGGTATCAACATCCTTGAGAAGCTTGTTTCCTGGTGTTATTCCTTGAGCAAAATTTTGAAATTCTATGAAACGTTTAGGACTTTTACATAAGTATGTGTGGATCTCACGGACTAGATTTTTGACTTTTGATACTGTAGAAAACTTGCTTGCAATTTTGAATGCTAAATTCATTTTGTGGGCCATTGAATGAATGCCAAGCATGTATGGTGTACAAGTAGTTTGTAACTTTTTGGAAAACATCGATCCTTTAACCTTGCATCACTACAACTCCATCAGCTCCTACACACACCAACTTTTTTGCAATTGTCAACTCATCCATACCTGCAATTTCATTCAAATATTTCTTGACTAGTTCAAATATATTTTGCGATATTGAACTATACTTCATTTTATGAAAACAAAGAAGATGAGCTTGGTGAACATGTACAGTATACAAATGCATACAAACCCAAGAAGTATTGTCTACTGCAGTAAATTCATCTAAAGATAATGCAATGAAATTTGACTCTTTTACTTTATCCTTTAAATCTTCCTTTTCCACTGTAGCAAGACAATTTTCCCATTCCCATCCAGTGTGTACTGACTAATGTGAGTAGGGATAGTGAGGAAAATTCAAATAAGATAATAAACTAGAATATTCTAGGTAGTCTGTCATAAGATGCAGGTGATCCCACCATAGTGGTTTACAATTTTTGGCCAAACTGGACACTAAAATAATTTTTTTAAACTAAATCTTCACTTTCGGGCACCTATAGCGGCTAAACCATGAGGAATTTGAAGATGATGCAAACTAGAGTTTTGTGAAATTTTGTTTATAGATTCTAAATATATTTTTTTCAAAAATTTTGGGATCAGATTGCACTTCTCTTTCCATCTTCCTCGAAAACTAGTTTTTTTTTTTCAGAAAACAACATTTTTAAAAAGTGATGCTCATTGTATAACACATATTTTTTTTCCATGAAGGATAAAATTATAATTCTTTCTAATTTAGATTCGTAACTTTGATATCTAGTACTTCCACTTGGTTAGATATTTTTTTATTAAATATTTTTTCTTTAATCAAGTTTCAAATTCAAACCAATTATAATTCAGACATAGCGCGATCGATAACGCGAACGTTTTTGTATGTATTGAAATTCAATTTTTTTTTCTTTGTTGGATAAAGGACTTCAATATCTAGTGCACTAATATTTTTAATTTTTTCTTTAATAATCTGCTATTTTTCCACATGTGTAGAATAGAGAGCTTGATTTTCGGTGAAAAACCTACATTCACGAGAAATAAAAAATAAATATACTAATAAAATTATATTTATTTAAAATTATACTTTTTGGGAAGCTTATAATAAGGAATACATACTTGCAAAAAATAAATTTTAAATGAATTCATTTGATCCCCAAAAGGTAAATCAAAAGTGGTTTTTTATCAGTATTTTGATAGGTGAAAAAGAGACTTTGTTATAGGTATGGTTTAAAACTAGCGGGGTTCTATCCAAGGGGCTTTGATTTAAGGTAGTTTGATCAAACCCTCTTCAATTGTAATTCTTTAAATGAAACCTTTTAAGGTTTAAATTATTATATTTTCTAAAAATATGTGATTTCAACAAAAATCAGTTCCTCCCAGAAATTGTAAACTAGCTTTGTGGGATCACCCATGCCCTCTGGACAAAATATGAAAAACAACACTCATCTAAACAATTTTTGATAGAATTGTTGCTTCCATTGCTTTTCTAGATTGAGCCTCAAGTGTAACTTTACATGTAGCAAGCTTCAACATTTTTTGGTGATGCTCTTCATAATCCACGAAATACCTAACACGAAGACATTCTTCCTTTGATTTCCATTGTACGACTGATTGTTCCTTTTTGTCTATGATTTGTTTCTCATAAAATTTATCGATATGCTTTTCTATAGTGTCAATATTTAGCTGCAATGTCTTGTCTCTTCCACATTTCCAAGTACAAATTGTACATTTGGCCAATTTTTCATTTTCAATATCATTTGCTTTCCCCACTGGTTCAATGAATGGGTACTTTGACAACCAACCAAGTTGAAAATTCCCTGTCATTTCCCACTCGCGCCCCCTTTTTGGTTTATTTTTCCTTTTCTTGCTACCAACATCATCATCCTTATCCAAGTCAATTATCTCATTCTGGCTAATCGGGCCCACTTGCTATCGCTTGAAACATCTTTTGCAGTATTGCCATCCTAATTTGATACATTTTGATTTAAATCAATGCCAATCTCAACTTGACCTTCTAGTGGTGGTGAGGTATTGTGAATGCTACCAATATTTGGTGGAAGAGTTGATCATGTAGCTCCATCTTGACCTGGTGGATGAGAAGCTTTGGCAATTCCAAAGTAAGACTGTATGGTACGTCTAAGTTTTTGGCGTTTTGATGGCCTCCCAGTTTCTTCACCACCCTAAGGAGCCTGAGGAGTGGTAGGAGTCTCTTCACCACCCTGAGGAGCCTGAGGAGCGGTAGGAGTCTCTTCACCACCCTGAGGAGCCTGAGGAGCGGTAGGAGTCTCTTCACCCTGATGAGCGATAGGAGTCTAAGGAGTGACAAGAGCCTTACCACCCTATGAATGTATTGCTAATGTCATTAGTTTATTTAATTATTTATTATTTTTGTGTCCTAATGAAGTGGGACATCCCATTTTATGTCTTGGCCATTATGCCATTTAAAATTTATTTTTATTTTGGTATTTATGTGTGTAAATATATTTATAAAATAATATCTTGTTATAAATAATATGTAAGAGCATCTATGCCAAAGATATGGCATAAAAGATTATATTGTGTAAGAGCATATATGACAAAGATATGCCATAAGAGATATTATAATGCACACAAGAACATGAATAAGAGGGAGGTTATGGAGTGGATTAGTAATTTTGACCCACTTATGATGCATGCTATGCCACATCATAGAGCATATTTCTAAAGGTGGTAAATGACAAATAACAAAGTGTGGATCATATGAATTTTTATCATAGTATTTTGGGACCTTGTTTGGGCCCATGGTAATGTCTTATGATGATTTTTTAGCCTCTGTGAATCTATGCATTGAGGGCTTAAGATAGGGAAATAAGAGTGGCATTTTTTACAAGGTTATGCTATCAAATTTCTACTAAAGGAAGAGGATATTGATCTCCATAGAGGCAAGAAATTGATATTATATTGTAAAAAGTTTATTTTTATTGAATAATACATTAGTTTGGAATTTTGGAGGCTAGGTGTTTCCCAAAAGGTTTTTCCTAATGTATATCTATCTCATTCTCTTCCTTATTGTTGATTCCTCTTTTATCTCTCCCATCCTCTTTTCTATAAGTGTTGTTTACATTTCAAAATGTTATGAAAATTCTTATAGATCTATTTAATTTATTAATCTCCTTGAAGGGTTAATGTAGAAATGCCCACAATACTTAATAATTATAAAGGTTTGTTTAAATTGATAAGGGTTTAACTATTCATCTGATGATGTAGAATTTTCCAAAAAAATGTATAAAAAATTATATGGTTGCAATCCCACCACCTAATGACATCACCTAGATTGAATACAAGTCGCTACAACTCTTGATTTGAACAAATTGAATAGTTGATGGTTAATTTTAGGATGATTTCTCCAACTCTACATTGGTATGATTTATCTCCTGAAATAGAACAAGAACCTTTGAATCCTTGGTAATTAGATTACATATATTTGCTAAAAAATATAATATTTATCATTTTACATTAGAGTAATTCAACATTTAAATTATGTACCTTTGTTTAGTTGTGAAGCATCTCTGTATAGTTGGGTTTCATAAGGTTGCAATTAAGGAACATTGTTATTGTTATTGTTATTACTCAGTATAATATACCATACAAAATGCCAAGGCAAGGCCATAATAACACACGAATGGCCATTATGCTTCCCAAATTTTGTATTGAGAATTGTTGTTCTATAAACACAATGTGTTTTGCAATGTAGAAGCCTCTTTACAAATATGAGTATTCCTCGTTGCCCATTTTTGAGCTTTAGAAACACAATGTGTTGTCAAGTGAATAGAGTCTTATACCATGCTCTCCCTGCACTATGAAGTACACTATGTATTGTCGATTAATAGAGGCTGCCTTTAATGAGAAATGTAATATTTGATAAAATAGAACCCCATCTAGACATTTATACATTTGTATTTCATGAGTTTGGGTATAAGTAAAGGAAAGCTTCAAAAAACATTGTGTTTCGCAACCTACACTACACAACGTTCACCACTGTCAACAAGTTTATTCAATATTGCCATTAATGACAAGAAATTGGTGTTCTTGCTATTTGTAATGCACATCTACATATATAGACTTGAAAACCACAAGGGGTTGGTATGTTGTGATGTGGAGGTTGACAAATACAATGTGTTATGAAGCATGCAATTCTTATATCACACAACCTGTGTAGGTTTAACTGTCTACCCTAAAGCTTGGTCTATGCCATTAAGTGTAGTTGACAAACGACAATGTGCTTTTAAACCTTCTTTATGTGTGAAGAAATTCATAACTCAACACGTGACAATCGAATTGGTTAGTCACCCATCAGCTCAATTCAGTTAGTTTTCCTAATTTGCGATAGTTCTGGAGTGAACATTAAAATCACAAAATTAAAAAACTCTCAATAGAAAAGCACATAAACAACTCTGCATATCAAATGAAAACCCCTTTTCGCAAGGAAAACCCTTGGAAACCCCTTAATGGATACCCCATTTTGCAAGAATAACTGTTTAATTCTTCACGGTCCCTAGGCAAGATGGCAAAACGATATATATTTCTGGTAGATATACATACTTGCTAGCTAGCTACTCACGTCTGTCACATGCATTTTGGTAGGGACAATGGCCACTTTGCTTCTTCCTCTTAATGCTTGTAATTCCCTTCTGAGCTCCCCAACAACCTTCAAAATGCGAATGTTGAAAATGACGACGTTTTGGGATTTTGTGGCTTTCAAAACATATAATTTAATTACAAAACCCACATTGTGTTTTCCAACTTGCAATTACATTCTACATCATTTCTGGTTTCTCTAAATGTTATTCCAAAGCTATTTTAATTGCAGAAAATGCAGTTTGGATTTCCATAGTGGGTTGTGAGTTATTTCATTTTGCTTCCTCAAATAGTTCTGGCGTGTGCACAAACCCTCAATAGAAGAGCACATAAACAACTCTGCATATCAAATGAAAACCCCTACTCACAAGGAAAACCCTTGGAAACCCCTCAATGAATACCCCTTTTTGCAACGAATACATGTTCAATTCTTCACAGTCCCTAGGCATAATGACAAAACAACATATATTTATGATAGATATACATACCGGCTAGCTAGCTGCCTGCACGTCACATGCATTTTTGTAGGGAGAATGGTCGCTTTGCTTTGGCCTTCGAAACCTTGGAACTCCCTTCCCAAGCTCCCCAACAACCTTCAAAAGGTGAATGTCGAAAATGGTGGCGTTTTGGACTTTTGTAGCTTTCAAAACAATTTAAAAAAATGTCGGTATGCCACATTTTTTCGACGAGGGGACAAGTGACGACACTCAAAACAATATGCACCTAAATGTCTATTAGCATCCGTCCGTTAGTCTTAATGATGCCATCGTATGAGGGATGGGGTATTATGTTGAAAGAAAATTAGCTTCTTCCTAATTTCGATAGGACGGATTTTTGGAAGGATGGAAATCTTTAACGATATTTATAATAGTGAAAATTTAATTCTATATTTATAGAGATCAATTTGTAAATGTAAATCCACGAAAACACCAATTAGGTGCTTGGGGAGGCAATTCCAATTTGTTGAAAGAAAATTAGCAAGCACGGCAGAATTTGTTGTGGACAAAACTATGGTGTCTTATCGCAGTAGAATAGATAACAAGAGACATTCATACGATGTCATCTATAGCCCATATAAACCAAAATCTCAGAGCTTTCTGCAGAGAAGGTCGGTTGAAGGAGGCTCTACACATCCTTCTCAGTACACCAAACGCTAGTGTTGACTGTTCTACATACCTTCAACTTTTGCAGAGCTGCATTGCCAACAAAGCCCTTTCAGAGGGTAAACAAATCCACTCTCACATCAATGACAAGGGATTTGTATTTTCTACAAATACACTCTTACAGAATAAACTTATCAACATGTATGACAAGTGTGGTAGTTTGGTGGATGCTCTTAATGTTTTCGAGCACATGAGCGAACCGAATATCTTCTCATGGAATATGATAATTGCAGCTTATAGAAGGCAGGAACTTTTCCAAAAGGCAATGGCACTGTTTCACCGAATGCAACTAACGCCTGTTCAACCCGATCACTTCACCTTCTCTAGTGTAGTCCCTATATGTGCCCACCTCGGATCTCTAAAGCACGGTTTGCAGATCCATGGAAAAATCATTAGATGTGGGTTTCAATCTGAGATTTTTGTGATGAACACTTTAATAGACATGTACCCAAAATGCAGAAATTTACACAAGGCGAGGGAACTGTTTAACAAAATGCATGATGCAGACACGGTGTCATGGAATGCGATGATTACCGGATATGTACAAAATGGTGTTCTTGATTAGGCTCTAAGGCTTTTTAAAAAAATGTCCCAACGAAATGTGGTCTCATGGACTGCAATCATAGCTGGATACGCACAAAATGGGGTTGTTGATAAAGCCATGGAGTTTTTCCAGCAAATGGTTTTGGCAGGTGTAAAGCCAAACTCGTTAACTTTTGCGAGCATCCTCCCTGTGTGTGCCAAAATAGGAGCTTTGGACCAGGGCATGGAGATTCATCAAAAATTAATCGAAAGCGTTTCTTTGTCAGATGTAGTTGTGACGGCTCTGATAGACATGTATGCAAAATGTGGAAGCATGCGAAAAGCACACAAACTGTTTGACAAATTGCCTCAACGGGATGTGGTCTCATGGACTGCAATAATTGGTGGATATGCACAAAATGGACTCGTTGACGAAGCCTTGAAATATTTTAAGAAAATGCAATTGGTAGATGTAAGGCCAAACTCATCAACCTTTGCCAGCATTCTCCCAGCCTGTGCAAAATTCGGGATTTTGGAACAGGGCATGGAGATCCATCAAAAAACAACTGAAAATGGTTTTCTGTCAGATGCTGTGATTGTGACTGCACTGGTAGACATGTATGCAAAATGTGGCAACATACGGAAGGCACGTCAGTTGTTTGACAAAACGCATCATCCAAATGTGGCAGCATGGAATGCAATGATTGCAGGATATGCAATGCATGGTTATAGCAACAACGCCCTTAAACTCTTTGAACTAATGAACATTTCTGGAACCAGCCCTGACCATGTAAGCTTCATTTGTATTTTGTTTGCATGCAGCCATGCAGGTCTTGTGGACGACGCCTGTAAATGCTTTAATTGTATGGCTGACTCTTATTGCACCATGCCGACATTGGATCATTATATATGCATGGTTGACTTGCTTGGCCGTGCTCGCTATATTGAGGAAGCCCTAAACTTTGTAATCAAAATGCCAGTTAAACCTGATGTGGTTGTGTGGATGTGTTTACTTGTTGCTTGTAGATCACATAAAAATATAGAGCTAGAGGAATTTGTGTCAACACTCCTTTTTGAGTTGGATTCTAAAAATGCGGCACCTTATGTTCTTCTGTCAAACAGTTATGCAGAAGTGGGCAGGTGGGATGATGTTCAAAGGATAAGAAAATTTATGAAAGAAAGCGGAATTAGAAAGACAACTGGATGTAGTTGGATTGAAGTCCATAAAATGGTACATGTTTTTTCTGTTGGAGATAGATCACACCCTCAAACACGGATGATCTATGCAAAGTTGGAGAAATTGTATTTGGAGATGAAGGCAACAGGATATATTCCAGATACAAGATCTGTATTGAATGATGTAGAGGAGGAAGAGAAGGAAGTACTCATCTGCCACCATAGTGAAAAGTTGGCAATTGCATTTGGTTTATTAAACACACCTCCTGGAACATCTATTAGAGTTGTTAAGAACCTTCGAGTATGTGGTGATTGCCATACTGCAATCAAGTATATCTCCAAGATTGTTGATAGAGAAATTGTTGTAAGAGATGCACAACGTTTCCATCATTTTAATTATGGACAATGTTCTTGTGGAGATTATTGGTGATCCAAAGTGAAGCAAGTTAAGAATACAGGGTACACTATTACAAGGTGTGCAGCATCAGATATGCAGTGGCAAAAAGAAATCGGGTTTCCTTTTTTTGCTCCTAAAAGATGTTGGTAATTGTTTAGAGAGCAAACCATGCTTTAAATTCGAT
Source organism: Sequoia sempervirens (assembly GCA_007258455.2). NCBI lineage: Eukaryota > Viridiplantae > Streptophyta > Pinopsida > Cupressales > Cupressaceae > Sequoia > Sequoia sempervirens. The sequence goes on along the minus strand of VDFB02366208.1, from coordinate 33,139 downwards.
GAAATGATATTGTAAGTATACATCATTGCATAGACATAGTGATGGAGTATTTAATAAGTCTTGTTCTGTAATACCATGGAGGAGTCATAAGATTTAACTGTTTTTCACGATGCCTATACAGGTATGGACTGAAAAGCTGGAGGATATTGAAGAATGGTAATTTCAGGATGAGAGGGATACCTGAAGGAAATTGAAGATGCTTAACCAGAAGGAAATGTGAGATAAGGGCTTTCAATCTCCAATGTTTGGATATGGTGAGGACAACAACTATTGATTATTGTTTACTTCTAACTCTATATTTTTGTATCCTCTTTATTTCTGGATTAAATCAATTACCTTGTGCTTATGTCAGGTCTGTCATGTGGTGTAAGTTATATGTACCAAAATGCCCTTGCAAATTTATATTTGTCGAGGAGAGTTTTCTATCATTTATGGCTCGGTTATGTGATAAAGGTCATTGTTGAAATCTGAAGATTGGAATTCTTTGGCGCGGAGGAGTGAAGGAGACTGTAAATTTCACAAACTGGTCTATGAGCTTTTCGAAGTCTAGTTTTAAATTTTAAGGTAAATCTAATTTTCCAGCTATGCACATAATATGGATAAGTTTCTTCTATAAATATGATAATGTTTGAAATGGACAAACTATCTCTAGCAATGGATAGAGATTTCGAATGAGTCTCCACATATCTTTTACTTTCTTGGACAATCGATGTACTTATGACATGTTTATTAATTTTTTTTTTTTAAATCAATATGTTTAGTGATTGCTGATTTGTTTGGTTTTATTTGAAATAAGTTAAAATGATAATTTATATATTTAGAAGTAAAATTGCTACCATTATTGTACTTTTATGTGTTGTATCAGAAAAACTGTACATTATTAGGTTTACAAAATGATACTAGCAAAAGGAGAGAATTGATTGTCCCTGAAAATTCCTGTAACGTCTTTCAGAATCTTTGAAAGAGCAATATAGAGACTATGATATCATTTCCTAAAGAATTAGAAAGTACAACGGATGGTCTCTAAAAGCCAGGGAAACAATCAATTCCAGGCCTGCATGCTATCTTCCACATAGGAACCATGAGCTGTAATCGCTGTCATTTTCAAAAACCTTGCATGCGATCACAACAGGTGCATATGACATAAATAAAGGTCTGGGAGTGAGCACTGTAAAAGGACCAAGTGTGGAGCTCAAAATATTTGTTCAAGGTATAGGTATGCCTTGTTTATCTCAGCCATTCACAATGCGCTGACTCCAAATTGACCTTCAACTACCACACATTTTCCAGTTCAAGACCATTCAAAACAGAGCAAAGAAAAATAAATGGTAACAATTGTACATACAATGCCCACCCTTCCCCCATTTCTTATCCAATGACCTGTTCTATCAGTGTTTGGTGGTTGCCAATATACATTCCAAAGAGGCAATAAAACGTCTGCTGATAGGCAAAACCAAGCTGTTCTTGTAGCGGGTAATGAGTTGGGTGAGATCGTTAAACAAAGTTGACATGTATACCCAGTACTCACAATAGTATGATGACATGCTTTAAGGAAAAATAAAGCAAAAAAATGGATAAAACCCATCTGAAATGTTTGTGATTTGTTGATATAATTTCTTGGTATCTTTTCCGTGGGGCTACCTTAAAACATACACATAGTTAGTGATAGAATTGTTATTTTATTAGCTTGATATTCAATTATATAAATCAATGAACATAATTGGTAGGTATTGGTTGCTTATATTTCTTCCATAACTATTTGTACTGCAAATTGCACATGTCAATTTTTTGATGTTTAATTTTCAGAAAAACATTATTGATACTCAATTGACCAACACTGCAACTGCAGGCAGGAAAGAAAGGCTCCGAGGATTTATGGGCAACCTTTGTGTGCATGCATAACACTCTCTCGGGCATAACCATTGTACTGTAAGATGCTATTACTAGTGAATAATTTTATAAGCTGTGTTGTATGGCCTTCCATTACCTTGATCACATGACATAATTAGTAACATTTGTTTTTCATTTAATACTTTCATTGATGCAGATATGAAGAGGATGTCACTGTGTACAAGACTTCCAATGAAATGTCAGGCTACAGCTTCTTATGACAACACTTTGGTACAGAGATGGCACAGAGCTTCAAGTGTAATGCAGCCAATTTAACCCATCAATTTAATAGTCAATCCGAACATTGGAAGTAGCTTGTAATCTTTATAAACAATACCTTAGTATCTTCCTCGATGATTGCTTTCAATGGCATCCCAAGTCCCAATCCAATTATTTGGCAACACCACTAAATTTGTTCATGTAATAGGTATATGAATTTAAATTCCAACTTTGTATATAATATTTAGATAATGAATCCAAATGTTCATTAACCAACAATGTATTGAAAGAAAATGAAAATATGTTAAACGAAATACTTGACGGTATATATAAGAGTAAATTGAATCTATTATCACTAGTTTGAATTAAATTAATAATTTAGAGGACAATATACTATTTGAAGAATTTGATATATTATAAATGATAATTGAACTATATATATTCTTATTTCGATTGAGAGTTTATATAAAATGGACAAAGTTTGTAAAAAGAGATATATGCCCTATGCCTTGTTTACATGCTTTGAATTTAGCTATTATATAGATTTACAATACAAGAAACAAAAAAATCACTAAAAATAATAAATTAAGGTTATTAATGACATGAAGTGATCACGTGGTAGTGATATGCATCCTTAGAAGTTGAAGTGGACAACTAGATATGGATGTACTTATTAAAAACTAAAAATACTTGTTGGAATTATTTAATTTTAGTATCATTATATTCAAGGTCATAACTCTTATCTTGTTATTCTAAATTTGAAGTTTGTATATGCTTTGAAAAAATTAGATCATAAATTAATCAATTTTGGTTGGGCCCTAGCATAAGCATGATTTAATAATTGTATCACTAAATTTCACTTTAAAGGACACAAAAATGCAAAATACTATTGAAAGTTAGATTTTTAGAAATTCTAGATTTCTATCCAAATCCATCACTTAGATGACTTGAGATGTTTTCTAGATCGTTAATCCCTCCTTAGAAGAATTGGGCCCCATTGATCTTAATTTGTGTCCTAGATCAAGGAACTTTTGTTGAATTTGGGTCCTAACAACAACATCTAATGAGTCAAATAGTGGTAGAAGGTATAGCCAAAATAATTTTGCATTAAACATTGAATGTAACAAAAGATAGGATAGCAAGTTGAGTTTAAACTTGTTATCAACCAAATACTTGGTAATAGTGTATGGGCCATACTACAAAGGCCTATGTTTCCTAAGTGGGCATTGAGGCATTTCTTTTATGAAGGTGAAACCATAACTTGTTTCTTACTTACTACCTGTGTGCATGAAAATGTGTTCAATGTGTGATTTAAACAATAAAACCAAACAAAACACAAAATAAAACAAACACTCAAAATAAGGAAAGAAAGCTCAAACCAACATAGAATTAGATGAAATTGAACTATGTTGAGCCTTTTGTTGAGTATATTTACCCACAATTGTCGATTTTGATGTGTGCTCACAAAATTTCAGCAACATAATGGCGCTTCAAGTGAAAATGAGTGAGATCTTTGATAAATTGGTTAAGGGTTGGATATATAGGATTTTGGGATTTTAGATGGAGGGTCGAGATTAGATCATGAGATTAAGGGTTGAGATGAGAGGTGATCTCTCAACTCATGAGATTGTGCCAAGTGGCACAATGAGATGAGTTGAGAGGGATAAGGGTATTATGATGGGACAAGGCCCATATGACATGGTACTAAGGTCATGTGCTTAATGTGATGACGAGGGTTGACTCACTTAATCATGAATTAAGTGTGTGCAAATGATTAGGGGTAGATTAGGATTACGTTAGAGGGAAAGTGGGAGAGTTGGAGGATGGAACATGAGGCGAGTTGAAAATAGGAATTAAATAATTAGATTTAATTCCTATTTGGAGGAAGGGGTATTTGGAGATTAAATTAAATAAATAAGGGTATTTATTCAATTTAATGGATGAATGGGATAGGGGTAAATAATTAAAGGTAATTATTTACTTTAGGCTAGGATATAGGGATAATAGAAGAAATAGATTAGGATGAAGGTTGAGATAATTAAATATTAGTTAAATAATAGGGTATTATTTAATTAATATAGAGGATACAAAATTGACCAAATTAGGGGTAAACTGACCAAATGAAAGTAGTCAATTTTAGGTGTCTACATTTTGCCCCTCTTTGAGATGGTGTTACAAAGTAGCATCATTTCAAATAATATTAAAACATATCATTAGGAAGAGGATGGTTAGATTAGGGAAGATTCCCCGTTCATTCAAAGGAGTGACTAGGAAGAAATGTGATGGAAGTGAAGATGGGGATTAGGATGCCCCCTTGAGAGGATAGGTGGGTTCAATAGAACACATGTGTGCTCTTGAAATGGATGAGAGGATGCAAGGATAAATGATAAAGATGATGCAATATGATGGATAGAAGGTGGGATGGGAAGAGAAACAAATAACGAAATGAGGATGTTGTAAGTAGGCAAACACAAAAAGGATTCAAAGACAAACATGATGTTACCCCGATCAAGCTAAAAATCCAAGATTGATTGATGATGGATGGAGTATTGTTGATGTGGGGATGATATATCTTGAAACAACACAAGGATTCGGAAGGATACCTCATGATGATGATGATTGGAGTGTTGTTGATGTGGGAACAACATATCTCGAAATAACACAAGGATTGGGAAGGATACATCTTGATGATGATGATTAGAGTGTTGTTGATGTGGGAATGATATATCTTGAAACAACACAAGGATTGGAATGGATACGTCCCGATGATGATGATGTTGATTTGGATCAAGGCTTGCAACAAGGCTAGGAACAAGACCAATGTTGCAATTAGATGAGTTGTGCTAGAGTGCATGGATTAGGATTTTCTTGTGATGTGCGATTCATAGGAGCAATAAGATTGATGAGACGAATGAATATGATGGAGGAAAAGATGTTTAGAATAGAAAATCTATATTAGTCTAAAAGGATTGAAGGGATGATGACATGAGTGGGAAATAATTAGGATGGATGAGACATGCATATGATTATTCCAAGAGAAAGATGCGAGGATAGACAAAAAGGAAGAGGATTCATGTGCACGCAAAATCCAATATTAAGTGGAGTGATCAAAACAAATAGGATAGGTAAATGGGGGATTATGGTGAAGGATGAATGGATTAGGAACATGTAGGATAAATGGATGGGGGATTTGGAGTGTCAAATTAGAAATGCTATGTAGTGAGCAGTTAATTTGATTTAACTTGAGATACTATGCACCAGTGTATGAGGAACCTAGGTGACTTCATATCACATGCATATGACTAACAACAAAAAAAAAGGTTAGTCCAACATCTCAAAAATTCACAAAGGGCTTCGTTGGGAATGATGTTGGAAAACCACAAACAAAAGGAGTGCCCTAGCATAACACAAGGTCACAAAGGATATTGGTGGGAACAACGTGAGATAGATGGGGTTGATGTGGTCTGCTTTAAGGAACGATATTTCATGTGAAGACCAAGGATTGATAGGTAGGACCTAGGATTCTCAAGACAAGCTCGATGATCAAGATACTTGAAACCCAAGGGGGCTAATGGATTTTTTTGAAGTACCAACTTGATAGGGGGCCTTGGAAATGCCACAAGAAAAAGGATGGGACCTAGTGACAAGTATGTATAATGATGGGCCTAGATGACTACATGGGACATACCTTAGATACAAGAAACACAATATTTACAAGATATACAATATTTATAAGAGGATGTTGACTACATGAAGCTCAATAATGGGATAGTTATCCAAATGACAACAAGATGGATTAAATGGGAAGCAATAGTGGATTAGGTGGATATAAAAGAGGTAGTAGTGATTATAGTGGGATAGATGGCATTGGATTGCATGGGTTTATCTTATAGAAAGATACTAATGACAAGGGATTATGGGATACGAGGATGAGATGGTAGGATGGACTACATGGAGGTAGGATAGGGAGATAAAGATGGGGAGATGGAAGGATGATAGGATGAAGGGATAGGGTGACAAGGATTTGGAGATGGAAGGATGATAAGATGAAGGAAGATGGATTGATGGATAGGGGATGAGTAGGATTGGTTTGATGGATGAAAAGCATGGATGTGATTTCCAAGGACTATGTCACAAATGAATGCAATGCCCCACTCTAGATATGTCATGTGTGATGAGGTAGGAGCAATGGTATATAGGAAGATGGGAAGATAAGGGAGGTAGATGGATGATAACATGATGGGTGGATAAAGAATGTAGATGGATGATAGCATGATAGGTGGATAAGGAAGGTAGATGGATGATAGCATGATAGGTGGATAAGGAAGATGATAGTGTGTGTATAGAGGGAATGTATGCCAAGAGAGGTCCAAAGCATTTATATATATTTTCCCCTATTTGTATCAAGATCACAAGAAGGATGGAAGGATTGAGATAAATGGAATATGATAGGTAGGATGGGTAAGATACGTTGGATGGAGGAGATGAAGGATGTGGATGCTTAGAATGAAGTTGCCCCCAAGTTTGGAGAGAAAATGGATGGGGGATATACATATGATACCTGTTTTCCAAGTTTTCATCATGGTACTTGTCCAAGGTGCCTATTTTCCAAGTTTTCACCATTGGACAAATTTTTCTTTTTACTATTTTGTTTTGATTTTTGATTTTTTGTATTTTCTTGATTTTTTGGATTTTTGGATTAGTGTGTGGATGGAGATGGATGAGGATAGGGATGTTGATAATTGGATTTTGAAGATGGGTGATAAATAGATGAAGGAAGGACTCAACCATTTAGTTCCATACCAATGTAATAGGAGCCCATTTGGAGTGATTATTGGATGTTGGTACAACCTTATAAGGATAGGTGAATTATGCAAAGGCATGGATTAAAGGGGTTCTTTGATGGGGGGGATATTTGGGATAATGGATGGGATGTTGGAAAGTGTATGGATGGAATGATGTAGGGGATGTGTGATGGGGGGATGTTGTTAGGACCAACATTGGCCCATATTGTGATGGATGTTGAATGACAGAAGGAGAAATGGATGGAGAATGTGAGGATGATGAAGGAGTTGGGATAGTGAATTTTGGGACATAGGGACCCAAAATGGATTTAAGAGATAGAGGATGCAGATACATAACTTTTGGATTAGCAACATTGGATGCCATTATGGATTGTTTGTTTGAATGGATTGCATCTTTTCACTTTGGGATCCACATGGTTTTTTTTTTTACTTAAATGGTGGGCCTTTGTGGCCTTTGGGATTGATTTGGATTTTGGATTGGATTTTTATTTTCTTCCTCATGTATTTTTTAGGGGATTGGGTGATGTTTAGATCCATGTGGATGTTTGGTTGCATACATTTTTTTTTAGCATCTAAATTGTTTCCAATGGCAATGGTATGGGTGCAGGGAGATGGATGATATGGAGAGAATATGAATGGGGTGATAGTGGTAGGATTTTGGAGATGGTGCATGGATGAAGTATTTTGGATGATGTTTATGGAGGTGTTCCTTTGTTGATCTTGATTTGGGATGATTGGAGTGGAATGTTTATGATGTGTGACAAGGATAGGTGGTTGGTGGATGAGGGGAGGAATGATATGAGATGAAGGGTGGGATTTTGGAATATAAGGGTAGTAGATGGAGGATGTGTGATGGCGGATTGTGGGACATAAGGACCCAAAATGGATTTGGAGGATAGAAGGATAACAATAATGTTTTTAGGTGTGTATGATGGAGGAGGGATGTAAACAAATGTTTGGGAGGAATGATGATAAGCACCTGACACTTTTCTTTTGGAAGAGGCTCACTTAGGATGTATGAATGTTGTACCAACATTTTTGGATTGTGAGCCTTTCAATATATATCCAAGGCCTTGTGCACATGAAATTTCATTGATATGGATGGACTCTAATATACCTTGGTCATGAAGGCCTAAGCCTTTCCTTGATAGTTCATGGTCTTGAGAATTTTTTTTAAAGTAGGATGCTTATTATTTTGGAAGCATGATGCGAGTCCATTATTAGGTGGAGGAGGATGGGTGATGGATATGCTTTATTCTTCTATTGCAAGAGAACCACCATGGGTGAATGTAAGAGGACCAAGGGGATATGGAGGTGGTGTTGGGATAGTGTGGGTAGGCATTGATAAAGGATCATGACACAAAGATGATGGGATGGTAGGATATTGATTTGGAGGAGGGGGTGATAAAGGATCATAAGACAAATTAAGTGGGATGGTAGGATCTTGATTTTGACGAGGGTGTGATAAGGGATTATGAGAAGGATTAGATGGGATGGTAGGATCTTGATTTGGATGAGGGAATGTATTGGTATGTTTTGGAACAATCTCTTGGCATGTTTTAACTTGTGTGGCTGGTGGGATGGTGGAGGAGTGTTGGATGGACTCCTCATATGGGGTAGATAGAAGGATAGATGAGTCATGGGGGTCATGGGGTTGGGTTTGGATAATGATAAGAGTAGGAGATGGGGATTGGGATTGGGTGGTTTTGATGGGTTAGACAATACTAGGATTAAGAGATAGGGATTTGATGGATTTGATGGGTTTGATGGTTTCAATGGTTTGGATAATGTTAGAGGTGGGAAGAGGAATGATAGGTGCAGGATGGAGAAGGGACTCATCACTAATGAATATACTTGGTGGAGTGGGTTGAAGTGACTCCACCACTTTGGGATGTGGATTTGGTGATGACTTCTTTTCTAGGAGTCCTTGGATGACATATATAATGAGATACTTGTATATTTTAGGCTTAGATGGAGGGTTGGGAATAGGTGAAGGATTAGGGTTAGATGGGAGAGGGGGAGTAGTGGGATGATTAGGATTATGGAGTGAAAAATTATGATTAGATGTTGGGTTGGGAATGAATGGAGTACTAAGAGTAGGTGGAGGATTAGGAGTAGTGGGGGGATCAAAATTAGATGGAGGATGGAAGTATGATGGATTGGAGGGAGGATTAAGGTATGAGGGATTGGAAGGTGTAGTGAGATATGAGGACATGGATGGTGGATTGAGGTAGAAGGAAGTGGATGGTGGGTTCAGATATGAGGAAATGGATGGTGGATTGAGATAGGATAAAATATTAGGAGTAGATGAAGGATTGGGATCAAGGACTGGAGGATTAAGATTATGGTTTGGGGGATAATGGGATGGTGGATTTGGATTAGGGATGAAGGTGATAGTTTTGTGTAAAGATGAAGGTTGAGATATGACTAGGGGAGAAGATGGAGGTATGGATATTGGATGAGAGGGAGATATGAGTGATAGATAAGAGGGAGATGTGGATGGGGGATAAGATGGAGATGTGGATGGGGGATCTAATAGACTTCCCTTGTCAAAGGTAGCATAAGGATTTATAATGGGTGTGCATGGATGTATGATGGGATAGCTTGGATGATTGCTTGGATTTTGGAAGATGCTTGGGGAAATATTTATAGTAATGATGGCATCAAAGGGGTCTATTTCATACTCGTCTTGATCAACAAGAATTTCATCATCATCCTCAATATAATTAGGATTTTCCTTGATTACTATTTTTGGTATTGTTAGGGGAGGATAAGGATTCATGATGTTGGATTAGATGGGCATGGATGTAAGAAATGAGAATAGATGATTATAAGGTAAATGGAATGGATTAGAAGAACATGGAAGAAGGGACCATAAGAATTGTTTCAATATCAGAAGATTTTAGATATCAATGTACTAAATCTCAAGTTGGGATTTAGAGTAGGCTTAGATTACAATTTAGTTTAATCTTAGATTAGGATTATTTTGATGATATGGTGGGAGGGCCTCCTAATGTTCAAGGATGCAATTAAATTGATGAGGTGATTGTAGGGATGGACAAAATGATAATATCCTCTCAACTATGGTTGAGATCCTATGCCAAAGTTTAATTGGAGGGATTTCCTACATAAGATAGGCTAAGTTCTAAAAAAAGAGAAGATATTGATGCAAACTATACCTTTGGCTCGAGGTGAAATAACTTGATTGAGAGATTACTAACTTGGGATAGAAAAATTTCCCAAGAAAGCATCATGATGGATGATTGATTAGGATTTAGGATCTTGATTAAGTATCTGAGGTTAGATTTTGGATTGTGGATGATTGGGATGTTGATAGGATGGGTTTAGATAAATCCTTGTTCAAAGGGGATGGTGTTTTGAATAAGTTTATGGTGGATTGATGAGACAAAAGTGCTTGTTTAGAGCTGGATATGAAGTGAAAAACTTATTTGATTGTGATTTTGAACTCGAGGGGACATTGGCTATCCATGATAGGAAGGATTTGCTATATGAATTTTGTATGGACTACAAAGTCACCCAAGAAAAACATAGATTTTTCCAAGAGGAAAAAAAATCACCCAAGAACAAAGTGGATTCACCCAAGTAGAGGCAGAATCACCCAAAATAGAATAATGGATTTGACAATAATGGCAAGGTGGGTTCACCCAAGAAGGAGAAAATTCACCAAAAGATGAATATGACTAGAGTAGGGACATGAATACCTAGGAAAATCTACCCAAGAACAAAGCAGATTCTCCCAAGAGAGAATGGATCCATCAAAGTGCAAAGCAGAGTTGCCCAAGAGTGACTAGACATAGTAGGGATGTGATTTCCTACGTGGATCCACCCAAGAACAGGGTGGATTCGCCCAAGGGTGACTGGAAAAAGACTAGAGATGACTACCTAGGTAGATCCACCCAATAAAAAAGGTGATTCACCCAATAGAGAGCATATCCATCCAAGTGCATAGCAAAGTAACTTAAGGGTGTCTGGACAGAGAAGGAAAAAGGACCAAAGATTGCAATCACAAAAACACAAGATGGATGATGATGGGATAGAATGAAGATATGCACTCGTAATCACAATAAGACACATCAAAAATTGTAAGACTAGATTAATCAAGTAGGTGTGTTAACTTAGTGTAGGCCCATTAGCCAAAGGCTAATATCCCAAGATTAGTGTGAAACACTTCTCTTTCTAGAGTTGATAGATAGGGATCTAGTTGCACAAGGGCTCACCCTTTCCCTTTCTTTAGAGGTTCTAAGAACTTTCCCAAAGAGCTTCTATCTCTACTCAAGTAGATATATGGTGAGTAACTTTGAGCATGATAATGTACCTTGCACCACACTAAGCAACAATTGAAAGGTCTTATGCTAGGCTCAAACAAGTGATCTTGTGCATCCTCTAAATACCAGAAGGGTATGTGAGGCACAACTGTGAATACTAGTGTGTCACAAGTGTGGTTTGAGATTGTCATATGAGTCATTCACACCACCCTCACATTCCTACCTTGGTATCACCCAAACAACAAAGCTTCGCTATACATGATGTGACTAGATTGGGGTACAAATTTTTTTCTCCCCCCTTTATATACCCTATTGGTTCACGTGGTTGAGGTCATTCCATGAGGTGATGAAATCCCCAAGAATGCATCCTAAAGGGAAGGAAATGCTAGGAATTTATGATATCCAAGCCCGCACGAAGTGCAAGGAGAGCATACACACAAGCTAGCACTCCTAAGTATACACAACACAAGACTTGCATCGATTTGTGATTTTTGATCCTTAGGCTCACTGAACGGTGCAAGGGGAGAGAATATGTTAACAAATGCTACCAAACAAAGCACACAATAAATTGAACCTTTAGAAACTGAAGTGTGCATAGATTAGTGATAAAAATGTCTTTGATCATGAACTTGTACAAGATATGTTAGTAGTTTATGATCATTGTCTTTGGAAAATTATATCAGGCTTCACGACAAGATGATTAGATACCAAAATTGATCAAAGTAAAATGAATTTTAACCAAAAGGTGGTTGGGAAAGCCAAAAGATGAGGGGAAATGTAAAAATTTTACCTAAAGGAGATTGTTTATATCTTACGTAGTCACTAATGCAGAGAGCATAATCGCCCAAGAGCATAGCGAATTTTCCCTTGAGTTGTCATAGATTTTCCCAAGAGTGGAATCACCGAAAAAAAAAGAAAAACTGCCTAAGGAGACTCAAAATCGCTCAAGAGTAGAGAAAAATTTCCCCTATGTAAAGTTATTTGCAAAACCGCCTAAAAGATCATGTATTCACCCAAATTATTATGTATTTGCCTAAGAGATCATAGATCTTACCAAAATTTTGCAGAGCCACCCAAAACATAACAAATCGACCCAAGTGTTTGTAGACAATTAATCTACCCAAGTGCTAATGGATCCACCCAAATGTTAATGGATTTGCCCAAGTGATAACAGATCTACCCAAGTGCAAAGTGTATCTGCCTTTGTGAGCATATCCACCCGAGTGAGAATGTATTTGACTCTATACAAACCTATAGATGCAAAACAATTAAAAGAACCAAATTTTTGATAGCTAACCTATGATGTGGGTCTCACTGGGCATACCAAAAATGTGTGTGTGAAAATGTGTAACACAATAGATTGAAAACAACAAGAAAATCACTCAAAAACACCCAAAATGGAGCAATAATCGGATTAGGCTAAGAAGATTCAAAACCTTGGTGAATTTTGATGAAATTCACATATGTCAAAGCCCTCAATGTGTATATGTGCCTAAGATAGTTGTTTTTGATGTGTTCTCACTTGATTTCAACAACATAATGATGCTAGATTGCTCAATATTGCATGATGAATAAAAAATGGTTAAGTGTATGACAAGTATATGAGAAGAGAAAAGGATGGAGGGCTACGATTGCTTTATGAAGATTAATGGATCACAATGGTTGATACATCTTACCTCATGAGATGGTGTCAAGATGCATCATGAGGATAGATGTGAGGGAGATGATCTCTCAAACCTCAAGATTGTGAAAAGTGTCACAATGCGGGAGCTTGAGAGGGAGATAGTACTTTAGAAGGTACCATAGGGGAATAGGGATGATCATGGTCATAAAGGCCTTCCTCGTCCTACACTCCCAATGTATGGAAATAAAGGGAATAAAAAAAAATTAATTCCTTTTGGGTACTTTTCGAAGAAAGACCCATGTGCCTAAAGTATATGGGGTCTTTTCTAAAAGGGAAAACATTAATGAGATGGGCATGACTAGGTGGATAGGAAATAAATGGAAAGGGATTACCCCTTTCCTAATCCTAGGATTAGGAATGTTCAAACAATTAGGGGGTAGATTAGGTGGGGATTATGATCTAGATAATTATTAGTAGGCAAGTAGAAAATATGGAGGATGTGACACTTGGTTAAGTGCAAAAAGATGAGAGACCAAAAAGGGGTCTTAAGTGGCCACTTTTTTTTTTTTTGGAAATAAGGAAAGATTGACCTTGGATGAGAAATTGAAGATAGTTAGACTCAAAATATGAAGATGCAACAAAATAAATTCATAGTGCTCTAAATCTTCTAAACTACTATTTTCTTAAATGATAGAGATTAAGGGGTTCAAAAAGGGGAGCCACACAATTGGTCCTATTTTTTCAAAAAAATATAATATAGTGTTTTGTGTGGTCCCCCTAAAATGTTAACCCTTTTTAGTATTTTCAAAATTGCTTCGCTGAGAAATTAGCTAACACCATGTAGTTTATCCCTACTTTTTCTACTAATTTTTTAATGAATATATGATTTTTACTAATTTTCAAAGTGGGTGTATCCTTAAAAATAAAAAATTAAGCTTGCTTCCCCCTAATTTTTTTGAAAATTGATCAATTTTTTTTAATGTGTAGAATGCAGCCTAGTTTCTAAAAATGTAATTTATTTGAAATTTTGATGAACATTAAAAAATAAAGTCAAAAATGCCATACATAGGTTTTTGACAAAAAACAAACACACTAACAAAAGAAATTAAAGATTAATACCTTAACATACTCAAAACATGAAAAAATTACATGGTTAGATAGCTAAGAGAGAGATTAACATTATCATGGTGTTTTTTTATTTGACATTGAAACACATGCAAACTTGATGGGGAGCACGCTCAAGATTATGTTAATTTTTTCTACAATTTGCAAAAACATGTCTTTGGACGTTGAAATTCACTCCAAACCTTTGGGTTGGAAGCCCAAGGAAAATCCAAGCCAAAGCCTTAGAAATTTCCAAAGCAAACAAAAACATGAGCACCTTATAACACGCTCACATAATGTTTTGCTTTCATTTTTTCTTTCTCCTATTTTTATTTCTCTTTCTCTTTCTCCTTCTCTTTTAATTAAAATATATACATGAAATAAGCATTTATAAGTTGAAATTTATATATGGACATTTTAGTTTTAGGATGTTTAGAGTAGTTTCAGATCTCTAGGAGTTATAATGCAAATTCTAGTTTTTGGAAGATCTTATAATTTTCTAGACATTCAAATGTTAGTAATCAACATGTAAATTTTAGTAATCAAGATGTAAATTTAACCAAGTTGTATCATCTCTCTCTCTCTCACTCATTGTTTATCCCTTATGCTCTAAAACTATCTCACTATCTCCATCCCTTTATCTAACTCTCTCTCCCTTGAGCTCAATAACTCTCTCTCTAATTCTTTATCACTTCTCTTTCTCCCTCTCTCCCTCCCTCTCTCTCCCTTCTTCCCTCTCTATTTCTCTATATCTCCCTCCCTGCCCCCTCTTCCCTCTCTACTTCTCTCTATCTTGCTCCCTCCCTCCCTCCCCTCCTCCCCTCTCTACATATATATACTCCCCTTCCCTCTCTAATTATCTCTATCTCGCTCTCTACCTCTCTCTCTCTAATTCTATCTCACCTCTCTTTGTCTCCCTACCTCTCTTTCTCTCTCTATCCTTCCCTCTCTAATTATATATCAACTCTCTTTGTCTCCCTACCTCTCACTTGCTCCCTCACTCCCTCTCTCTCTCTCTCTCTCTCTCTCTCTCTCTCTCTCTCTCTCTCTCTCTCTCTCTCTCTCTCTCTCTCTCTCTCTCTCTCTCTCTCTCTCTCTCTCTCTCTCTCTCTCCCCTCCCCTGGCTCTCCTCCTCTCTCCTTCCCTCTGCTTCTCTCTGTCCTCTCTCCTCTTTGTCTGCCTCTCCTCCATCCTCCTACCACTCCTCTCATGTTTCTCTCCTATCTCACCCCCTCTCTCTTCCTTCAGCACTGCTTTCCTCTCTGCTTGTCTCTGTCTCCCCTCCTCTCTCTGTGCCTCTCATCATCACTCTACCAATGTCTCTGCCTCTCTGTCTCACCTCCTCTTCCTCACTGCCTCTCCTCATTCCCTCTCTCTGCCTCCTTCTCTCTCTCTATGCTTATCTTTGTCTGTCTCCTCCCTCTCTCTACCTCTCTCCATCCTCCTACCACGTTTTATCTATCTATCATCTGTCTCTCTACACCTCTCTATCTCACCCTTTTCTCCTCATACCTCCTCCTCTCTAGTATCATCTCTCCTCTCCTCTCACTCTCTCCCTCCCTCCCCTCTCTCTCTCCTCCCTCCTCTCTGTCTCACCATTATATCTCCCTCTCTTTGTCACTCCTCTCTCTCTCTTCCTCCCTTTCCCTCCTCCCTCTTTCTTTCTCACTCTCTCCTTCTCTCTATCTCATCATTCTCTCTCCCTCTCTCTTTATCTCTCCCTCATCTCTCTATATCACCTATCCCTTTTTTCCTCTCCCTCCCTCCCCCCCTCTCTCTCTCCCCTTCCCTCTCTACATCTCTCCTCCCTCCTCCTCCTTCCCTCTCTCCTCTCTCTATCTCCCTCTCCATCTCTCCTACTTACCTCTTCCTCATCCTCCTACCATCTCTCTCTGTTTGCTCTCTCTCTCTCCTGTCTTTTCCTCCATCCTTCCCTCTCTACTTCACTCTATCTCCCCTCTCCATCTCTACCTACCTCTGTCTCTACACCTCTCTATCTCACCTCTCTCTCCCTCCCTACTTCTCCCTCTCTCCCTCATTCCATCTCTACTTCTCCCTATATCTCCTCTCCCTCTCTCTACCTACATCTCCCTCTTTCTCTCTCTCTCTCTACATCTCTCTCTAAGTAGAGAGGGAAGGAGGAAGGGGGGATTGAGAGAGAGAGTGAGGGAGGGAAGGAAGGATAGAGAGAGAGAGAGAGGAGGGAAAAGTGAGGGAGGTGGAGAGGGATAGTTGAGATAGAGTTATGTAGGGAGAGAGAGGTGGGATAGAGAGAAGTAGAGAAGGGAAGGTGTAGGGAGGGAGAGAGAAGTGAGAGAGAGAGATGGGAAGATTGAAGGGGAAGGAGAGGAGGAAGAAACTGGCAGTGAATAAAGAAAGAAGTAGATAGGGAAGGAGAGAGAGGAGGAAAATGAAACAGGGAGAGGAGAGAGGTGAATAGACAAAGGTAGAGAGAGAGAGAGAGAAAGAGAAGAGAAGAGAGAGAGAAGAAGAGAGAAGAAGAGAAGAGAGAGAGAGAGAGAGAGAGAAGAAAAGGGGGAGGATATAAGGTGGGGAGATTGAGATAGAGAGGAAGAGATATATAGTGAGAAGTAGATAGGGAAGGAGAGAGAGGGTGGGGAGAACCAAGGAGGGAAGGAGAGAGAGGGGAGGAAAGAGAGAGAGGGGGGGGTTCTTGAGCTCAAGGGAGAGAGAATCAAATAAAGGGATGGAGATAGTGAGAGAGAGTATAAGGGATAAACAATGAGTGAGATAAAGAGAGAAAGATGATATAACTTGTTGATTACTAAAAATTGACATGCTAATTACTAAAATTTGACTGTCTAAAAAATTATAAGATCTTCCAGAAACTAGAATTTGCATTATAACTCCTAGAGATCCGAAACCACTCTCAAACATCTTGAAACTATATTTCATGTACATAGTTTCACCAAAAGAGAAAGAGAAAGAAAAAAAATAAAGAGAATTTTTTTTTTCAAAGCAAAACATAATACAAGTGTGCTATAACACGCTTGTGTTTTGTGAAAGCATTCAAATAACACAAACACATTATAACACACTCATGCTATGTGCAAACCAAACCATAACACAAGCACATTATACCACAATTGTGTTATGGATTGGTAATGATCGAGCCTAGGCTCTATCACTACCAACCTATAATACAAGAGCATTTCATTATAACGTGCTCATGTTTTCTCTTTTTCAAGACCAAAAAGTGGAGTGCCATTTTTTGGTCCCCCATCTTCTTACACTTACCCACCTCTTAATCAATGATTAAGTGTGTTCACATGATTAAGACATGGATTAGGATTAGGATGAGAGGGGTAATGAGAAATGATGGAGGATGTGACATGTGAGAGAATTTCAAATAAATAATAAATTATTTATTTAATTTTTGGATGAGAGAAACTAATGTTGGGTAGATAATTATGAATAATTATTTACCTAAGGTTGGACTTTAGGAGGAAATAGGTAGAATGATTTTAGATGAATATTAGGATGGGGGAATATTTAATTAAATACTATGACATTATTTAATTAACATAAATGATTGGAAAATATAGATTAAATAAAATAAATAATACTAATCATTTAATTTAATAGATTAAATGAATATAGATGGAAAACTAGGATAAAATTGACCAAACAACAATGTTCAATTTTAGGTGTGCAAATGTATTAAAAATAAAGTTAGCATATTTCAAAAGAGACTGATAATTATCTTGATACTTTGACTACCTTTTCCTTGATGAATGAGATTTAAACATTAATGTAAAATAGAAGGGATAGATTGAAAGTTCTCTATCCATCAAATTCTAAGAATGATAGTAAATTGATCAAAGGCCAAGATTATATGAAAGAGGATAGCTTCTTTTTATGCAATTCACAAGTATAAGGTGATGCATCAAGGAGTATTTGAATATGCCATTAGAACATTTAAGACACCCTTGAGTGCACCTATTTTTCTTCATGGAAATAATTATTTTGCAAATATTCTTTTGTATAAAAACTAAAGTGTGAACTAGGATTCATAATAATTCCTTAAATTTTCTTAGGTACTATAGTGGCCAATATATAAAGAGGTCCATGGTACCCATTATTAGGAATTACATCATGAGAGAATGCAATAGGTGGAATGGAAGGTGTGGTTCATTTATGTTGATTGTTAAAGGAGTCAAACTTAATTAGTGAAACCATTGGATTCTCATTGTGGAGACCTAAATTCAAATATCTATTGTAACATCTAAGGCAGAATTCTAAGTGATGACTCTTGGACTTCCATTGTCGATTTATACATCTTCTAAGTTGAATAAATTTGAATATGTTGATAAAGTGGATGTGTTGGTTTAGTTGGTCCTTAATGGATGAAGTGATTTAAAACTTCTTGAGGTACCGATAAAAAAAAAGATGGTCATCTTGACCAAATGATATCTCTTCACTAAGATAGATCATAGTTTTATATTTTCAATAGTATTCATGCCATTTTGGTTCATGGCCATTTTTGGAATTAAAAAAAGATTAAAAGAGATAAAATAAGAGGATGTTTAGATCTAATATAAAATTAGAAGTATTAGATCTAAAAAACCAAAAAAAAGATATAACCCTAGGGAAACTAGAGTGGTTCAATGAGTCAAGTTCACCAAATAAAGAAAAATAGAACACACCCTCTTCAAAAAAAAAATTAAATCTAGGAGAAAAAAGATAATTGACACTCTAATAACCATAACATGAAAAGTAAATAAAAAAAATAACAAAGAGGCTAGGAAGTTGCTTAACTCTTTGATGACGATGGTGTTGTATGTGATGAAATTAAACTATATGTGCATTCTACTACTAGAGCTTAACTATGATATTAAATGTGAAGAGATTATTTTGAAGAAAATAAGTCTTTGGATCTTGGAAAAAATTTGGATATGATCATGGATGTGATTCTATCTTGATCTCCTATGATTGTATTCTATATGTCATTATCCTATGTATGTTAGTTTCTCCTATATTTTTTGCCTCTTATATGCAATAACTAAATTGTGGTCAAGGTGGTGTTAAGGAGATCCTTTAAGAGACTAATTTGTTAGGATTGAAGAGTTAGAATTCATTGAGCATAATTCAAGCTCCTTAAGCTGGTCACAAGATGCATGATGCAAGAATTGCTATTGCTATTTATGGACACCTATAATCCATACTTGCATTTCAATTTTCATCACACTAGATCCACCTCACAGATCCACTTCAAACACTAATTAACCTTGATCATTCTTCAAATGTTAATTGAATATGTCTTGATTATTCAATTAACCAATCTAATATTAGTTGAGTAATTTACCTTGTTTATTCAATTAATTTAACTCATTAAACCTTTTCTTCTATCGTTCCCATCTTCATTGAATAAATTATATTTATTTAATTCAATCATTTTCCAATATTCTTTCATAAATTAAATAAATACACCCATATTTATTTAATTCCTTTAAAATCTCACTCATCATTAGTCAAATAAACTAATCAATTTTAGTCAACTAACTAATAATTTGCAAATAAAAAATCAACCTTACATATAGCTCCAAGTGTACAAGACTCCAAAAGAACCATTTCAATCATCACCATCCATCAATATTTGATTGAATCTCCACCCTTCATTTCTCCTCCATCCTTGTCATAATCATGTGCACCAATCACATGATGCCACCTATCATCTTCTCATTCTCTCCTACATGAGAATCAACCCTAACCCTCCATCTCATTAGACCTAATCTAATCCATCTATTCAACCGACCTAAAATATATAAATTGAACCATTCCCAAGCCAATTTTAAGGGAGAATTTATGATGCGACAAAGTTATACTATAAGATTGGGCACCCACACTCTATTTCAACCATTGACTACCAGTTGGAGAAATCACCTATGATCGCCAATGATGAGAGCTTTCATGTCTTTTGTCATTTTTACATTCCTTTTGCCCTAATCCAAAGTGTATGCTTAATATAAGATAAAATTCATTTTTTTTGGTTGTTTCCTATTGTTGTTCTCCTATATTATTTGGTGTTCAAATATCTCACATTTGAATTCTCTAGAATGCTTTGAATTGCTTTAGGAAAAATGCTTTCAATGATTTTAAATTCCATAGGATCTTGCTTTTAAATATGCAAATCCTAGATGTTAATTTGAAAGATTTTACATGCAAGCTGATGGATGACAACCCAATATTAGATGGAGTTGACTTGGGGAAAGTAAAATTGGAATTTGAATAAGACAAGCAAGTTTGCACCTATGATTCTATTGAGGAGACTAAATTGTACCAATGATTCTAACTAGGGTTAGGAAACATGGAAAACATGAGTTTACTTTAGACCATAGGGATAAAATAGGTTAATAGATGTGACAAGGGGTATGTTCTTGCAATTTAATTCAAGAGGCAAAACTACATTGGTAATTTTGACTTGAGTGAAAAAACAAGAATTTTTTTTTTTTGCTTTAAACCACAAGGTTAAAACCAAGTATAAGGATGGGATAAGAGGTAGGTTTAGTTACCTGTACTCTAAAATCTCTCATTTTAAATATCAATGACACACTTTTGCAAAACTAAATTTATATATAAAATAAATTGAAAAATGTAAAATATACACTTTACTCCTCTAAAAGACTAAGAAACTAAAAATTAACAATTTCATTATATTTGAAATTTTTATTTGATATTAAAAAACATTTTCCAAATAATATAAGAAATAAATTCTCTCCCATTTTAATTGTTTTTTTTAAAGAGTTCTCTCCCATTTTTAAAAAAATAAGAGTTCTCTCCCATCTTGATGCAGAATATGCAATTTTCTCCCATTTATATTTGAAAGTTTTATTTATAACTTCTTGCAAATGATATAGCAGATGGGTTTTCTCTCCTCTTTTGATTTGGGTTACCACAACCAGAAATGATGATACTCATACGATGTCCTCAATTTCTCATCTTAATCGAAATCTCAGAGCCTACTTTAGAGAGGGTCGCTTAAAGGAAGCACTATACGTTCTGTTAACACAACCAAACCTTCCTGTAGATTTTTCTACATATATTAACCTATTACGGCTCTGCATTGCCAAGAATGCGCTTTCAGAGGGTAAGCAAATCCATTCTCACATCAATGGCAGAGGATTTCAATTTGCTACTCAAACAGTCTTACAAAATACTCTTATCAACATGTATGACAAGTGCGGAAGTCTGGTGGATGCTCGCAATGTTTTCGATCACATGACCGAACAAAATGTCTACTCGTGGAATATGATAATTGCAGCTTACAGAAGGCATGGCTTTACTAAACAGGCATTGGCAGTTTTTCGCCAAATGCAACGGACAGTTGTCAAACCTGATCAGTTTACTTTCTCGGGAATTCTTCCCGTTTGTGTTAACACCGCATCTTTAACATATGGTTTGCAGATCCATGGAAAAATTATTAGGTGTGGATTTCAATCTGACGTTACTGTGACGAATTCTCTACTAGACATGTATGCAAAAAGTCGAAACTTACGCAAGGCGCGTCAACTGTTTGACAAAATGCATAATGCAAATGTGGTTTCATGGAATGCCATGATTACCGGATATGCACAAAATGGTGCTGTTGACGAGGCTTTAGAACTTTTCGAAGAAATGCCTCAAGTAAATATTGTGTCATGGAATGCTATGATTGTAGGATGTGCACAGAATGGGCTAATTGATAAAGCATTGGAGATTTTTAACCAAATGCAATCAACTGGTGTAAAGCCAAACTCAGCAACCTTTGCTAGCATCCTCCCAGCCTGTGCCAAAATGGGAGCGTTGGAACAGGGTATGGCTGTACATGAAACAGTGATGAAAAGTGAGTTTTTGTCAGATATTGTAGTTGTGACTGCTCTGATTGACATGTATGCAAAATGTGGGAGTATCCATAAGGCACGGGAAATGTTTGACAAAATGCCTCAACAAGATCTTGCCTCGTGGAATGCAATGATTGCAGGATATGCACAAAATGGGCTTGTTGATAATGCTTTGGAAATTTTTAAGCAAATGCAATTGGCAGGTGTTAAACCAGACTCCTCGGCATTTGCTGGCATCCTCCCAGCCTGTGCCAATCTTGGATCTTTGAATCAGGGCATGGAAATCCATAGAAAAATAATTGAAAGTGGATGTATATCTGATGTGATTATGACTGCACTTATAGACATGTATGCAAAATGTGGGAGTATACGGAAGGCACGTTATTTGTTTGACAAAAATCTTCCACGAGATGTAGCCTCATTGAATGCAATGATAGTAGGATATGTACAAAATGGGCTTGCCAATAAAGCCCTGGAGATTCTTAAGGAAATGCACTTGGCAGGTCTGAAACCAGACTCTTTAACCTTTGCTAGCATCCTCCCAGCTTGTGCCAAGCTTGAAGCACTGGAACAGGGTATGGAAATCCATCAAAACATAATTAAAAGCAAATTCTTGTCTGATGTTGTAGTTACAACTGCTCTGATAGATATGTATGCTAAATGTGGAAACATGTGGAAGGCACAGACATTGTTCGAAAAAATGCCTCAACGAGATGCAGTTTCATGGAATGCAATGATTGTAGGGTATTCCCAAAATGAATTTTTTGATAAAGTCTTGCAGATATTTATGCAAATGCAACTGCAAAATGTAAAACCAGATTCATCGACCTTTGCCAGCATCCTCCCTGCTTGTGCCAAACTTGAAGCTTTGGAGCAGGGTATGGAAATTCATCAAAAAATAATTGAAAGTGGGCTTTCCTCTGACGTGGTTATGACTGCCTTGATAGACATGTACGCAAAATGTGGGAGTATACAGAAGGCGCGTGGACTTTTTGACCAAATTCATCATCCAGGGGTAGTTTCATGGAATGCGATGATTGCAGCATATGCAATGCATAGCTATAGCAAGGATGCCCTTGATCTTTTTGATCTGATGAAGCTCTCTGGAACCAATCCAGACCATATAAGCTTCATTTGTGTCTTGTTTGCTTGCAGCCATGCAGGTCTAGTGGCCGAGGGCTGTAAATACTTTAATGACCTGGGCAACTCTTATTTCATCTCGGTTAAGATGGATCATTATGCATCCATAGTTGATCTGCTTGGCCGTGCTGGATATCTTGAGGAAGCGCTAAACTTCGTCATCAAAATGCCAATGAAACCTGATGTGGCTGTTTGGAGGTGTTTGCTCGGTGCTTGTAGGTCACATAAGAATACAGGGCTAGGGGAATTCGTGGCAACACTCCTTTTTGAGTTGGATCCTAAAAATGCATCACCTTATGTTCTTTTGTCGAACATTTATGCAGAAATAGGCAGGTGGGGTGACACTCAGGAGGTAAGAAATTTGATGAAAGGTAGAGGAATTAAGAAGACACCTGGGTGTAGTTGGATTGTTGTCAATAAAATGGTACACGTTTTTAGCGTAGGAGAAAAATATCACCCACAAACACAAGACATCTATGCATAGTTGCCGAAGACAATTTCACATACAAGACCAAGGAGGAAGAGGAATTCCTCTGCCACCATACTGAGAACTCAGCGATTTCCTTCAGCTTGTTAAACAGGTCCACTCGGCCCTGACACAACTATTACAGTTGTCAAGAAATTTAGTATGTGATGATTGCCACACTGCAACCAACTTTGTCTCTTAGATTGTTTGAAGTGAAATTGTCATGAGAGAAGTCAGTTGTCTCCATCATTTAAAACATGGATTATGTTCTTGTGGAGACTGCAGGTAATGCTAATTCAGGCAAGTTGCCACGGGAGGTTTTAACTATAACAAGATGCATGTTGTCATATTTGCAGTGATGAGAAGATATCAAGTTTTGTTTTCATGTTCTGGAAAAATGTTGTTTCTGAGTGTTTGGAGAGTTAGACCATGCTTGATTTTGTATCGTATGCATCACTTACTTAGATATGCTGACTGGGGACTAGGTTTGAACTCTTTTTATAATCATTCCATGGAGTCATACATTGAATTGCTTTTGAGGAAGCACAACTTTAGACTGAAAACTGTAGGATAAAACGAGTCCCATAAATTTGTATATTAGAATTAGGGCATATACAAGACAGGGAAAACTCTTTTGAGTGAAAAACTCATCACAGTAAAATATTTCACTATCGTAAAAATATAACACCTTCTCCAATACAATAATGAATCTCTCTACCTTCATTCTTAAGCATGTGTGATTATAAAGTATAAATAGATATATTGAAAACAGTTTTACACATTGCATAAAATCATGCAAAATAGAAGATAACAAAAATAACAGATTACGGGGATAAAATACTAGAGATTTTTGCTTCCAATTAGACCGCATCCTTGTCAATTGCTAAAAGGTATTGTTCAGATCTGTTTATTGAACTTCCTTTGAGGAGAGTAGTTTCAAAACAAAAGAGATGTAAGCAGGTAATATAGATAAATTCATTTTATTAGAGTTTGTAAATGATTGTGTTTAGGTCATCGGAAATATGTTTTTAATTAAAATAATATTTTTTATAACTTTTGTTCGTTCATTAGTTTGCTTTTTAAGTTTGAAGTGAATTACTAAGCGATAAATAGATGTAAGTATATTATTATAGTTTTTCATTTCATTTATTTAATGTATTAATTAATACTTAGTTTTGAATTCATTAGTTAATCATCCTTATAGTTGTTTATGGTCTGAATTATTACTTTTTATTGGATTTTTGTATTTGAGATTATGTCACATGTTTTGATTAGGATAAATTAGGAAGGGTCTGAATTCAAAATAGAACAGCTATTGAGACAAAAGAGATTGGGAAAAAACAAACAAATCTCACAAGTCGTGAGATAGAAAGAAACAACAAACTAAGCAAGTCTCCCAAGAAGAGAGATGCGAACCAACAAGGAGAAAAAAAAGACCAACAATGCTTTTGACCAGAGCAAGGAACCAAAAACTGGTTTTGTAAGGACCCAAAACCAACAAAAGACAATCAAGGTGGTTTGAACCCAAACTTCAACAAATCCCTCAAAAGAGGGGCTCGAAGCAAATGAAATATCCTATCATTGTTTGAGGGAGCAATCTCGTCCGATGGGCTTCCAATCTCAACATCAAGGTTACATTGAACCTTGCAAAAAACACTAGCATTAGTGAATGAACCACACTCAACATGATCCATCTCCTTCCCCTTATCAATGGAGGAGCATTTAGATAAAGCATGCACATTGGAATGCATCTTATCCTGGACATCTTGGCACAACAAGGTGAAAGGTCTAGCATTGTGGAAGTGGTACAATTGTAAAGGCTCATAATGTGGTTTCATATTCCAAACACCAAACCTGGAGCACAGTTTGACATTATTGGGAAACTTCAAACCAATCTCACCACAAACACTAAATCTAACATACCATAAAATCATTCAATTTTTTGTAACATTATCAATGGTAATGAACTAACCAATAAAAGTGGCTATACCCTAAACAATCCTTTCATCCCAAAACTCCAACATGAATTTTGGGAGACAAACCCAAACAAGAGCGAAATTTATCTTAGTAGCGTTGAAACCAACATCAAACTTTGAAGGAAAAGAAAAGCCTTACCTAGAAACTAGGGACCTCCTAAAAGAACCCAAAAGCAATCTTCGATAGCATTGAAAGAGAATAGGAAGAAACTATTTAGTAGAGCCTTAACACTTAACAGACCAAAATTAAACCAATAGTCAGATGTCAACTACAAATAATGTCAATATTTGGTCTATTCCCCAAAAATCTACCAATAAGAGTGTGTTGCAAGCCTACAAAGGCTTTGTCCACACACTCATCAGATATAGAGATAATAGGGGTTTGAAGAGAAAGAGACTGAGAAAACACAAAAGGTTCCTCCACCAACTAGCAAATAGTCTTCACATTACAAGGAGGTGAATGCTCACCCTAAGCTACAACAAAGATAGATATGGGAACCTCCACCTTGGAAGGAGTCCCCAAACTGACTCCCTCAATAGGAGGAAGTGGGGACATAGCCTTTGAGGTGCACCTGCTAGCAACAAGGGGAGAGTTGGGCAAAGGAGACATAGCATGAAGAACCTTTCAAGGAGGTAAAGAAAACCCCTCTATAAAGAGTTCCCAAAGTCAAACTTCTTGATAACATCAAGTTTAGTTGGAATATTGAATTCCAAGTGTATTTGAGCAACATGTTGGACTACCAACCACATAGCTAGAATTGAATCATCATCCTTAACAACCAACCAAGCACCCCCCTCAAAGGGCACAAAATTTTTAGGTGGGCCTCAATAAGATCTAGGAGTGATTCATCCTCCCTATCATCCCAAAAAGACCCCTCAAGATCCAAATCCTTAGAAATATCTCCCTTGCCCTCCTCTTCAACAAGGGCGTTGCTCCAAAAGCCATCAAAATCACCATTAATGACATCATTACAGGGAAAGGAAACTAGCAACATAGCATCTAGGGAACACAACATCTTGTCATCACTAGTGTAGAGATTCACAATCTCTGTAGTTCGTGAAACACACAATGGAGAAGCATCATATTGTGCAACCACCATGGAAACAAATCACTTGCCTCCATCGTCTTTGATGTCCTCTATCTCTCCTTCGCCATCACTAGAGAAAACACCCACACAACTACCTCTTTCGCATCACTTAGGGTTTGTGTAGATGTAATGATTATGTCACATGTTGCATCTTAATCTTAGATCTAAATTATATGACATGACCTAGTTTTCTTTTTCAAAATATTTTTTTACTCATTAAACATTTTTGGGAGTGATTGTTATTTCATTAGCATGTGCACTAAAAAATTAATCTCCTAGGTCATAGTTAACATCATAGGCGACAGGCCTCTCTTGTATTGGGAAGAGGTACCCTAAGCACACCAAGGCTCAAGACAATGAAAGCCTTAATGCCTTCTTTAGAGGAAACGAAAAACTAGTTCACTCCCAGTCTGGCTTTAAAAGAGAAGCTCTCTCGCAGCCATGAGACCAGGTCTATCTCGCTTTCATGAAGTATGTCACTTTAGAAGGTAGATATAAAAATTTCTATTATTATCATTTGCCTCTTTTAAATCACCTCAGCCATAAAATGTTGTTGAGCTTCCCATTTTTCTTACTCATTGATTTGGAAAGCTCTGTTGAGAAATGCTTAGAATCTACTGCCCCAAAACCCTAAGGATTCTCCTCCCTTGCCACTCCACCAAGGCCTCATCTTGAGGCTTTATCATTTTCACCTCATGCTTTGCCCACCCAAACCCATCTCCACTATCCGTATTGGGGAATTTGAACCCCCTACACAAACCAATATCTCCTCAGCTGAGTCTAAAGGACCCAAAAGGAAAACCCCTTCGGGAAATGCTAAAACCCCCAAGCCTCAACCACTCGCCAAAAAGAAAAAGGGGAATGTGGGGCCTTCTTAGTTGAATGCTGCAGCTGGGCTCTATGAGCTCAAATCCGCCCTCAGCAAGACTGACAACAAACCTACAACCAAGAAAAAAGTGGAAGAAGGGAAAGGTTTGATGGACCTATCGGCCACTAACAATGACTAGAAGAATGTGGTGGGGAGAGACTCCAAGGGGGATATTGTGGTTGCTGCTACAGTGGAGACTGGGGTTGAAAATACCAACATTAAGAGATCTGGAAGGCTAGGAAAAAATAGCAAGAAAGTGAAAATTAATGAAATATCTATTGATGAGGAGCGATCTGCCAACAAGGGCAATAGGAATGAGTAAGATACGGAGGAGGAGGAGGAGGAATTTGTTGAAGGGCCTAGCCACTTTTTTGAACTCAACAAAATTCTAAAGGAGAACTCGACTTCCTAGTCCTCTGAACCTTGGGAAGTGGAGCATGAAGACATCACAAAGATTGTGGGCAAAGGGGAGGATCATTGCATGCTGCTGGAGCGGGTGGAGAAGCTCGAGAAGAAGTTCACAGGTCTGGCTCGGTTCACTGTCAAGATGGTCCACCATGCGGCTGGCACCCTTTCTACTATTCTTAAGGATGAAATGGATAAGAAGGCTACGAAGGAAGGCCCCAAATAGGTTGGGGAGGATGTTGTTTGCCTCCTCTCTCAAAGATTGGAGAATGCTAGCTAGTTTGTTGTCTATATCTTGTCTACTAGGTTGTTTTGGTCAGTTGTTGGTCTGTGGTTATTGTGTTTTGTTTTGGTGGTTTTTTGTTATGTTTATATGACCCTGATCTTTTTTGGCCCCTGAGGCTCGTTGTGTAAAGGGTACAACACCCTGTAAATGTTGCTTATCTTATCAAAAACATCATATTTCTTTAAGAGCAATTGAGATCCACATTCAAAAAATACACTAAAACATTCAATTAACAAGCATCAAAAGGGAAAATTCTACATACATTATCATTGAGTGCATGGAGTGTCTTTAAGCTTGTGTCTAATTCATATTGGACTCACTATTGTGACAAATCATGTTCATCAACCTATTTGTCTTTGATCAAGCACAACCATTATTCTTACATTATGAAGTTTGGTGCAGTCAAGGATGGAGGATCCAGGAATAGGACTGTCCAACCTTGCAGCAAGAGTAAGCACAATGGAAACTCAATGAACAAGAACACAATCGCATATGGAAATATAGACAATGTTCAATTATTTACTGGTAACATGCCCTACCTTCCGGCTTACAACATTACAAAATATAGAATGATATGGTGCTAAAGCCCAGAGATACAGTGCGGATCAAAGCCCTTAAACCCTAGATCTTTCTTTCTACTTTACTAACTTGATTGAATAAATCCTAATGCAATTACATGATGCCTATATATATCCATTCCCAACTCAACTCTAGAAAAGTGATGCAGCTCAACACCAATGGCAGAAGCACAAATTTCCAGGAAACAAAAAAAAATAAGATTTCCAACAAATAAAATAGAGACAGCTTCAAAGAATTAATCCTTTCATTTTATTGTTCCAGAATTGAAAACAGACATTACATCTCCAAAAACCTATCTATCTCTCCCCCCCAAAATCAATCCCATTCACCCCTAACTGCCCCCCATATAAACCCAAAAACACCACAAAAAATAGCTCCCAGTCAGCATGTAGCTGACCAGGCCACATGCCACTCACAACCAAAAATAGGTCAACAACGAAAACAATAGAAATAAAATAGAGGCAGCAGAAAAGAAAGCCAAAATTAGCAAGTTCCCTTAATTCCACAGTCAGAACGTGGGTAGGGAACACTAAAGGAGATGCTCTGCATCATTCTCCCCTCCTTTGAGAAAATCTGAACCTCTTGGTTCAAAGTGCTAACTCCATGGTCTACCTTTCCATCAGGTTAAGTACTTATGCATATTTTCACATAATTTCTTCCTATGCTTCCAACTACCAGTTGAATAAAAAATTGTCCTTCTCAGCCCTCTGGTTCTCCTCCTCTTTTCCCAACGAGTGATCTTCCTCCACCAATATCCACTATGGCTCTTTCCATGGTATGTCCAACCTTGTGCCACACCTGCACATAAACTGTTACATACAAAAATCAAATTAAGTGAATCAAAAATTCTCATAGGTGCTTCCTCCTTCAGGTCTTTACTCTCTCCCTCTTGATCATCCTCATTTCTCCTCCAAGAAAGAGATGATCTTCTTCTTCTCTCTTCTCATCAATCACGGGATTCTTTAGACATCCCTCTAGCTAGTCCTTGTTGGTTGTGTCTTCCAAAACCAATTAAATGTCATCACATATGGGGCTCCCAAAGATCTCCATCTCTATTGCAGTTTCTTCTCCGATGTGGACTACTTCCACTGCTGCAACATTTTGGGTCACCTCTTGCCATAGGCTGCACTCTTCTAAGACCAATAAGGCTTCATCACATATGGGGCTCCCAATGACCTCTCTCTCTGTTGCAGCTTTCTCTCTAAGGTGGACTGATTCCACCGCTACAACATTTGGGGCCGCCTCTTGTGATAAATGGCATTCCTCTTCACTATAGTCTTTGAACTCTTCGCCTCTCTCATTATAATCCTCAATATTTTTTGTTTCTTCAAGGTAACATAACTCAACATCTTCAGCTAATTCATCCTCTTCATCTTCTCCCCATTCATTCAGCCTTCCATCCAATAAAAATTTTTCCAACTCATCTAGGGATTTAAGCTTTCCCCGTTCCAAGAGTTCTATTCTTTGGCTAGTTCTAAACTCAATGGCTTTCCTCTTAGAAAATTCTTCTTCTTCAAAATGTGAACTTTTATTCCCATGCATCTTTTTCACCTTCTCACCATCCTTGAACACTTTTGCTTCAACTTTCTTCTTCTTTGTCTTCTTCTTATTGCATTCCTCGTATTCCTCCAACATGCACCATAACTCATCTAACTCAGATTCTAACTTTTGCAACTCTTTTTGCTGGTCTTTGATTTGTTTCTATCTTTACCTTATTTTGTCTTCCAACCTGATTATCCTCTTTCTTGCATTATAACACAACTTCATATTTTCCATCCACCATATCTCATCTAATGCAAACTCTAATTTTTGTAGCTCCTTTCGTTGGTCTTCAGTTTGCTTTTGTCTTTGTCTTTGTCTTATTTTTTCTTCCAACTTTATTATTCTCTTTATTACTTTATAATCTAACTCCATATTTGACTTCACAGCCAAAGCTCAAACAAAACTATTGTCCCTCCTAATTGAATAATGCTTCCATAGTCTAGGCCCTCCTAACCATTTGCAACTATACCTGTAAGTGTCCATGCTTCCCCCTTCTAACAAAAAAAAAAATTACAAACTTATGAAAGCCAAAATAGAGCTCTTACAACATTGCCTTACACAACCTTCATGCCAACGTCCTCTCTCATGGATCGATTTGCTCTGATACCAAAACTGATGCAACTCAACACCAATGGCAGAAGCACAAATTTCCAGGAAACAGAAAACAAGATTTCCAACAAATAAAATAGAGACAGCTTCAAAGAATTAATCCTTTCATTTTATTGTTCCAGAATTGAAAACAGACATTACATCTCCAAAAACCCGTCTATCTCTCCCCCCCAAAATCAATCCCATTCACCCCTGACTACCCCCCATATAAACCCAAAAACACCGCTAAAAATAACTCCCAGTCAGCATGCAGCTAACTAGGCCACAGGCCACTCGCAACCAAAAATAGGTCAACAACGAAAACAACAGAAATAAAATGGAGGCAGCAGAAAAGAAAGCCAAAATTAGCAAGTTCCCTTAATTCCATAGTCAGAACATGGGCAGGGGACACTAAAGGAAATGCTCTGCATCAAAAAGGGTTTGTGTCAGCCTTAAGAGGTCTTAAACCCGAAATATATGAAACATGTGAAGGTCTGCCAAATTATAAGAATTTCCTTTGATCCTTGGACAAACGTTATGCAGATTGTTACTAAGGTTCCTCGATGAAGGTGCAACCTTATGGAATGATCTCTTGAGCTTCGCAAGTCACAAAATAGATCCACACACTTGAAAAGCCAAGACTGGTTAGTGAATGCTCTTTGTCCAAATACAATTGATATTCCATTAGTGATAACTTTGTACTGGAATATCCAAAACACTTCAATTTTGGATATGATGTAGATGTAGCCATGAAGATCATATATCCTGCTCCATGAGCTTTGATGTTGCAATGTGGTACAATGTGGTATAAAACATTGAGAATGGGTCTGACAGATAACTATTGAATTGCAAACATGAATGCAGATATTTTTGGTTGATGCAAGATTGCCTGAAACCTGGGATGCTCCTGCATCAAACACCCAAGGTTGAAGAAAAGTGAGCCTCTCACTTTCCTGGGGCTAGAGGAAAACCAATGCGGTCCACCTCAGCCTAAGAAATCCATGATGAATTTTCTTCCCGCCTTCCTTTCCATTTGACTAGATATTCTTTGTATTGCCTACCTCTGGTACTTCGTCCAACTTTGTTGTCTAAAATTTCCTCTGGATGATGTGTTATCTGGTCTAAAAACCCAACTTTTATTTCCTCCAGTGACTCCCCTTCATGATATTGGTATAGGTTTGCAATGCTGAATATAGGTGATATGCCAAATTCCTCCTGTAGTTCCACTTCGTATGCATTTCCACAATCAAACTTCCTGATGATCTTACAAGGTCCAAACTTCTTCATCTTCAACTGGTTTTATGTCCCATCTAGAAACCTCTCCTTTCTCAAATATATCATTACTTCCTCTCCAACTACAAACTCCTTATGTCTCCTCTTCTTATCTATTGTCTCCTTGTATGTATTTTTCATCTTCTCCAAATGCTCCTTAACTTAAGTATGCATTGTTTCCATGAATCTTGCAAATTCTTCTACCTTCACACTCCTTTTATTCTCCATATTGATGTCTCTTAACTCTGCTACTCCTCTAGGTTGTTGTCCTGTCACAATATGAAATGTTGTCTTCCCTGTGCTCCAGTTTACTGAATTGTTGTATGCAAATTCTGCTTGTGGAAGTATCAAATCCCAATTTCTTACTTTCCCTTTAGTCAAACATCTCAACAAGTTCTCCAAACTCCTATTTACTACTTTTGTTTTTCCATCTGTCTATAGGTGAAATGTTGAACTATACTTCAAGTCTTTGTTCATCTTCTTCCACAATGTCTTCCAGAAATATCCAACAAATTTAGTGTCCCTGTCTGACAGTATGCTCTTTCGTAATCCATGTAATCTTACAATCTCCTTGAAAAATAGGTCTGCAACATGCACTGCATCACTGGTCTTCTTACAAGGTATGAAATGTGCCATCATGGAAAATCTGTCCACAACCACAAATACAAAATCAAATCCTCTCAGTCTCTTTAGTAATCCCAACACAAAATCCATGCTTATGTCCTCCCATGGTCTCTCTAGTACTGTTAATGGTGTATACCTCCCAGTGTTCTAATTGTTTCCTTTTGCAACGTGACAAATCCTACAACTCTGAACATACTTCCTGTATGGCCAAAAATAGTTCTTGCTCACCAATGCTACAGTTTTATCAATTCCAAAATGTCCCGCTAGTCCTCTGCAATGCTTTCCTTGATCAAATTCTCCCCCATTGAACTCCTAGGGATGTATAACTGATTTTTCTTGAACAACATACCTTCTTAAATGAAATAATCCAATCATCTGCTTCTATTTGTCTTCACCGGTTCTTTGCAAGCTTTCCATGCCTCCACAAAATCAATGTCACCCTCATACATATGCTTCAATTCCTCAAAACCCAATACTTCAACTCTCATCTTTGTCAACAAACTCCTTCTTTGGCTCAATGCATATGCAGCCTTGTT
>VDFB02366207.1:0-12765 GCA_007258455.2 Sequoia sempervirens | reverse complement strand
TCATTTCATTCATTATCATTTCATATTAGTTTCATTATCATTCATATCATTTTTATCAATATCATTTCATATTAGTTTCATTATCATTCACATCATTTCATTCATTATCATTTCATATTAGTTTCATTATCATTCACATCATTTCATTCATATCATTTTTATCAATATCATTTCATATTAGTTTCATTATCATTCACATCATTTCATTCATTATCATTTCATATTAGTTTCATTATCATTCACATCATTTCATTCATTATCATTTCATATTAGTTTCATTATCATCTCATCATTTCATTATCATTGTCATTTCCTTGTTTCATTATCATTATCACTTCATCATCTTCTTATCGTTACCATTATCATTATTTATCACATCATTATCATTCATTTCATAATCATCATCATTTCATCATTTCATTATCATTATCAGTTATATTATTTTCATTTTCATAATCATCATCATTTCATCATTTCATTATCATTATCAGTTATATTATTTTCATTTTCATATCATATCATTGTCATTTTATTATCATTATAGATCCATTATTATTCATTTCATTTATCATGTCATTTTTATTACAAATCATTATATTTCATCACATATCATTTTATCATACATCACTATTTACTTATCTCACTTCATATCAGTATTTATATCATTTTACATCATATCATCTTATCATACAAATTCATCATGCATATCATGAACACAACATTCATTTTTCATCATCTTTTACCTGCATTGAAAATCCAAAAAAATAAACATTCCATACATTTCCATATACACATCATAAGTTATCCACCTACATGACATCATTGGTACACATTATCAAATCATCATCATCATAATAAAAACATCATATCAAATCACCCTGCATATCATGTTAGTCATCAAATCATTACAATGCATACCCAAATCCATAGCATATAGAAATAAATGCATATCACATCATCATATCATAAAGACACATCACATCATCAAAAAACAATCATCGCCACTGCATATCATCACTCATCAAAAATGATATAAATGTCCAAATGTCCAATGAAACTAAAATGTCCAAAGCAAAATACATCAGATATGATCAAAAATCCGTATACATGCTCCAAAAATGGTACACATATGTGCATTACATCTGCTAACTGGTCGATGCCCCTGATGGAGCTAGTCTGGAAGGAGGTGGCCTACCACTGGTACCTGCGTCTGGATCCCGCCGAGGCCCAGTCACTCCCATGCTCTCTCTGTGTGTTTGTGATCTACTCCTAGTCCTGCTGTGAGATCGGGGAAATGGCTCTTCGCCGAGAGAGACAAAGGCACCCTCATACCTAACTCTATATTACTCAAATTTACCCCCATGCTCTTTGCAATGGTATCCTCGTGAATGATACAATTTCATAAAGGTCATGACAAATGAGCAATGCCTCACTTCTATCTGCCTAAATGCATCTCTCTTTCTCACAATACCTCGGGCTAACTGTGGGTCTGGGCAGCTCTATGCCTCGTGGTCTCAAAGCAAGCACAGTCAGAGTTGTACACAACTTTGTGCTTGCAATTCGTGCCTGGACTCTCAGAATCGCTCTTTGATGTCCTCAGAGTCTC
Source organism: Sequoia sempervirens (assembly GCA_007258455.2). Classification (NCBI taxonomy): domain Eukaryota; kingdom Viridiplantae; phylum Streptophyta; class Pinopsida; order Cupressales; family Cupressaceae; genus Sequoia; species Sequoia sempervirens. The sequence goes on along the minus strand of VDFB02366207.1, from coordinate 11,159 downwards.
AGACTGGGCTCAAGGCAAGCAACGGGCTCTCACAGATGAGAGATCCATCCGATCACTGCTCGTCAGCCTTAATCCCTTATCCTCTCTCTCACCACAGATGATCTGACACTCCCTGTAATATGCTCCAAATTCTCGACCTCCCTAAAGACTCTATCCTCATCCTCATGCATCATTCCCCATCATTCTTATCTGAAGTCTCCTCCTCATCTCTGCTCTCCACCTCCTCTCCTCCAACTGCTCCCTACTCACTGCCAGCCACATCCTCCTATCTCACTGCCCCTGGCTGTGGTGCTACTAGAATGGGTGTTGGCTCATCAGGACTAGCAAACCATGGAAAAGGATGTGTATGGTAATACGGAGAGTACTCATCAGACATGCTAGCATCAATAATGTCTCGCCTGTCATCCCATGCCTCGGGCACTAATGACTGGAACTTTGTATACGCTATCTAATAGGAAATACATGGCCCCCATCCAGCCTCATCTCTACTCTTGGCATAGTGTGCAACCCCCTGTGGCATCCCCTGCGTAAATCCAAACTATCTCTATACCCGCAATGCTAGAAACATCTCAAGAATGAAGGGGTTCCTCCCTATCAGAAACTGAGGAATGCATACAAACGACATCTCTACATCATCTGTATCCCATGGCTCGCAATCAAGATATGGTCGCCATACCACTGCATCCATATCATCTAGTAGTTGTCTCCAATAATCCACCTTGCCCAGCTTGGGCTGGGTAAGGAACATCGCATACGCATATATATAGAGCCTACCTGGTGGCCTAACTCTAGGGCACGTCGGTCTCGTCATAGCAAGATGATCCCATGCCCAGATCTGCAGCAGTGTCACACCACAAGACAAACTGTGTAACGCCCGCCGTGCAAGCCCCAAAGAACAAACAACAAAAGAACACAAATTTTTTTTTTTTAAAAGAAAGATAAATAATCATCATACCAATATTAAATGATCATATACATACTCATATACTTCATACAAACAACATAATCAACCATGTCCTTTGGGGCCCCACGAGGTTACATCGAAAAAATAAACATTACTAAACATCATCTCATAAGATATCAAACAAGAAACTATAAATGACAACATTATATAAATACATACATAAATTCTATCACAAGATAAACCCATGAGACATTTCATAACCAATTAAAATTACAAAGTAGATAATTACATTACATCATCTTTCAAATGTTACATCGTCCTTAAAGTTACATCATGAATCCCAAACATGTGGAATGAATACAATATACAAGTTTATCAAATTACAAGGAGATCAACTGGAATAAATCTTCAACTGGATGAAACTGAAGCCACGAACGCTGATGGGGAACCCAACAGTGTGCGGAGCACGTTCCACCCGACCACCCCCGTGCTAAGAGGTGACAGAGAAGTAACTCCGACCAAGAATGACAACAAAAGTACAACCATACAAAAAGTACCAACATAGATCCATCTTACAATACACCAAATAAAATGAGCAACCAATAACACCATATCACAATGTCATAAAGATGCAAGATCATAAATAAAATATAAATGAGATCATACAACGTATGCTAAAGAGGTATCAAAACAATAATCTTAAATCAATTTAAATCAATTCAAACAACAATCTAAATCAACTCCCATAACCCACTTCCAGAGGAACACAATAACACAAACACATGGGCAACTAGGGGAGAGTGTCATCGCATAGTCCTACATGGGCTGTCATGTGCTCTTCCTCCCAACTGGAGGCGTCGGTCCCATCTATGGTTGTCCTGTGCTCTTCCTCCCAATTGGAGGCGCCGGTCCATAGGGTGACTCATGCGGAGCCGTAGACCTCTCGTGAGGACGAGGTCACGACCTTGCCAACCACAGCCTTCTCAGCCTTCCATTAGTCTGCGGTAGCACTAATGAAGACGAGGCATCCATTTTTAAAATCTTGCAATGATATTACTACCCCACCCACCTAAGTTAATTATTAGGTTTTCACTTATTTACTAACTCACTCGTGGGTTATCCTGAGCTCTTCCCCTTAAACGGGGCGCCGGCCCCCATGAGGAGCCACTCTCCCTAGAGACCCACCAAAAATAGGGGGTTGTACCATGCCAATCATAATCATCAAAGTATGACAACAAAAGCAATACACGAGGCATAAACCATCTCGCAAATAAAAAAATACCATAACAAAATCTCATAATTCGGTACACCCCATTAATAAAACATAACTCCTCAAAAATCAAGGTGAAAAAGTATAAAACTCAGCAAAAACATCATCCTCTGGAAGACAAAAGTGTTGACACAAACGGGTTCCCACATCAAGAAATTAACAATGTCCCAAACCCAACAATGCAACAAGATTAAATTTCAAGAATAAATAATTAAAAGAGATAACCTATTTAATTCCCAAAGTAGATTACAAAATAAATTCCATTCCTAAAATGCAATCATATTAAAACCAGAATTAATAAACAATGATGTTTTACCCACAATATCCTTTCCAAGTTGTAAATTCAATAAAACAGATTTCTTTCTAATTTACTAATATTTTCATTGTAAAAATTTCTGCTTTATTATTAAATAGAAAAGAAACAGAATCTAACTGTGAATATCTATTTTCTAGATAACAGATAAATTACAGAAAAATATAATTTTAATCAGAACATAACAGAATATATTTATACATTTTAACTAACAGTTGAATTAACAGAATATCTATTAAACAGAAATAAAACAGTATATATATATACATATACATATATATATATTCTTCTTAAATAACAGTGAAATTAATTAAATAATACTGCAACCAGAATAAATAAATTAATCTATATATATATATAAATATATATCTACAAACATATATATATATATATATATACATATATATACATATATATATATACAGAATTTTAATATATAAAAATCGCATATTAAAAATTATATTCACAAACATTAAAATTTAAATGGGGATTTAATCCCAACAAATGCATAGAGGACCGGACCCCGCCGGCCGTGGGCAGTCTACGGACTGCACACGGCAGTCCGAAGGACTGCCGTGGATAGTCCAGACTGTCCACGGTACCGATGGTACCGACGGCCGATGATGGCAGTGTGGTGGGTACGGCCGAAGCCGTCCCCCACATAGCCATAAAATACATAACATAAATTCAATACAGAATTCCGCGCACAGAGCGATGGAAGAAATAACACGGGTTTCCAAGAATTTCGAATTTCCATTCAAATTTCATTCGATTAAATATATATATATATATATATATTTATGTATATGTATATATATATATCTAATATATATATATATATTTACAGAGATTCGAATATTACAGTAACAGAGAATTACTGTACACATGCAATTCACTGTGCATGTTTGAAATAAAATGTTTTATAAAGAAATATATATATAAACCAGCAATCCGAGGAAAGGTAATTGTTTTCAAAACAATAACAAAAATTTTTAAAACAAAATGAAATAACAGAATGTTGTTTAATTCTCAGATTGCAATAAAAACCCCTCTTTTTTTTTTTAAATAAACAGCCACAACCCAGAAACCCCAGAGATTTCATCAATCAAATAACAATCCCCAATTTTCTTTGATTAAACTGTAACCCCAATAAATTTTCTTCCTATCATTATCTAATTTTCAACCCTAAATATAAATTTCATTTACAAACACAAATTCCTATTTAACAGAAGATAAATAAATTAAAAGAAGGAACCTGGCATCCTTCGCTTGCAGAAGATTGAAGAAGCTTTGATCCTCTTGCTGCACTACTTCCTTTGCTGCAAATCTTCCAGCAACGGATCCAAACCTTCCTTCCTCTGCACCAATTTCTCCAAAAATAGAAAAGAACTAAGGGCAGAAAAATGATTGAAGATAAAATTTCTCCAGCATTCCAAAAACCATCCCCTCAAACAAAGAAACCTCCTCTTAAAATCCATTCCCATGAATCCCTTCAATTTCCTCTTCCCGTGAATACCAGAGGACACATTTCAAGAAATAAAACCAAATAATATTCATTGATGCTTTTCCCATAATACATTTTCATTTTCATGCATTTAATTAAAACTAAATAAATTTTAAATCCACAACATGAACAAATATATAAATATTCATCATCTCCACAATTCTTTATTAAATAATTACTTATTAAAATCAACCATTGAGAGACTCAAAATAAAAGTAATATTTTTATTATTACCAATATTTATTTATTGCCATATTTAATTATTATTTTATGTTTTTATTTTATTAATTACTCAATTATTTAATTTACCACATAAGACCATTCACCACTTTAGACAAATCATAAAATCATACAAAGACCAATGTAACTACACAATTGAATGTGACCAATATGCACAAATCATAAAGATACAAGACTGTTGACACCTTGGTACAGAGTTACTTTTCATGTCACCTCAAATATTCAACTTCCTACCGTTGGGTTGGTTCAATGCTCGCCCAGACCTACCGAAATAGGTGGAATCGAGTCTTATTCCTGCAAAGCCTGCATCCACAAGGTGATATACAATATACATAAAATCAAAGCATTGTGAGGAGGATTCATAGCGTAGCAAGGCGCTCACAAACGAGTGATGCTACCTGTCCCCTCACCAAAACATATCATCATATAAAGCATTATAATTTTACACCACATCATAAATTACTATTCTATAGTCTACTGCATTCCAAATAACTCCATCAAATGATCATAATAAAATGTCATCACAATATCCATGGCATCATAAGAGTATAGTAATAGTCTAAGCTACCACACATAATAGCAACAGTATCAACCAAAATCACAATGTGCCAAACAAAACCACAGTGAATGTCAAAATCAAATAGTAGCATGAGGGGTATTACATCCTCCCCCCCTAAAATTTGGCTTACTCCTGGAAGCCAGTGAAAAGATAAGGATAAGAATCCCTGATACGAGAGGCATCCTCCCAAGTAGCTGAAGCCTCATCATTTGGGTCCCACTAAACCCGCACCTGATCAATCTCTCTGCCTCTGAGGGTAAGTCGCTGACGCTGAAGCACGGCCACGGGCTCGAGTGCTAGCTGCCCGTCCTCGACCTGAAGAGCATTCCAATCCAAAACATGAGTAACATTAGGAAAATATGGTCTAAGAACAGAAACATGAAATACATCGTGGATCCGCGACAAACTGGGTGGCAAAGCTAAACGGTAAGCAACAGGTCCAATCCGCTCCAACACCTCAAAGGGTCCAACAAAACGAGGTGCAAGCTTCGAACCCTTTCCGTAACGAATTGGGCTCTTCCGCGGATGCACTCGAAGGAAAACCCGATCACCAACTACAAACTGCCGATCAACTCTATGAGCATCAGCATACTTTTTCTGTCTATCCTGAGCAGCTACAAGATGCTCCCGAATGCGAGACACCTGCTGCTCCATATCTCTAAGCATCTCAGGCCCAAGAAGCACCCTATCCTCCAATCGATCCCAACTCAAAGGAGTACGACAAGGACGACCATACAAAGCCTGAAAAGGAGCCATACCAATAGAGCTATGGTACCCATTGTTATATGCAAACTCAACCAAATACAAATAGTTGAGAAGTTTTGTAGCAATCTATAACTGGATGATGATGTAGCCTTCACTCTCTGACATTCAAGACATCGAGCCACAAAATCGGCGATATCATGCTTCATTCCTGACCAAAAATAGAGTGAACGAAGATCCGCATACATTTTCTTAACTCTTGGATGAGCTGTGTAAGGCGCCCGATGACCTTCTGTCAAAATCAATGTACGAAGACCCTCCGAAGAAGGTACATACAACCGTCCAGAGAAACGCAAAGCACCATCCGAATCTAGCAAATAACCAGCAAATTTCCCCTCCAAAGCTCTACTTGATTCTACCTCAGCTTTCACCTCTGAATACCAACTATCTGAAGGAAGGGCTGCAAGAATCGGACTCTTCAAATCCACCTCAAGAGACATTGCAGAAACCTCATGCCTACGCCGACTTAGAGCGTCAGCCACCACATTTTCCTTACCCTGAATATACTTAACCTCAAAATCGTACTCACACAAAAATTCCATCCACCTCCTCTGCCTTGCATTCAAATTTGGTTGAGTGAAGATGTATTGCAAACTTCGATTATCTGTATGCAACTCAAACCGATGCCCTAACAAAAAGTGCCTCCATCTCACAAGAGCATGAACCACTATGGCCAATTCAAGGTCATGTGTGGGATAATTGAGTTCATGATCTTTTAACTTCCGAGATTCATAGGCAATCACTCTCCCATCCTGCATCAACACAGCTCCAAGACCCTCCAACGAAGCATCAGTACAAACCACAAAATCACCTGAAGGATCCGGCACTGCCAAAATTGGAGCACTAGTCAGTTTCTCCTTAAGGGTTTGGAATGCCAACTAACACTGCTCTGACCAAAGAAATTTCTTTCCCTTCCGCTGAAGTGAAGTGATGGGATGCGCAATCCTCGAGAAGCCCTGAACGTACCGCTGATAATACCCAGCTAGTCCCATGAAACTATGAATTTCTGAGACATTAGTGGGCACGGGCCAATCCATGATAGCCTGGATTTTAGCAAGATCAACAAAAATTCCCTCTTCAGAAATCACATGGCCCAGATACTGAACTTCAGCCTTATAAAAGTCACACTTTGCCAAATTGGCATACAGCTGATTGTCCTTAAGCCTTTACCACATATAACAGGTGCACCTCATACTTCTCTATAAACTGCAAAACCTGCTTTGAATTTTCATGCTCTCAAAAATATACGATACCAAGTATGCGCCCATGCAGTACAAACCCAAAGAACAAGCAAACAAAAAAATTTACAAATATTATTTTTTTTTAAAAGAAAGATAAATAATCATCATACCAATATTAAATGATCATATACATACTCATATACTTCATACAAACAACATAATCAACCATGTCCTTTGGGGCCCCACGAGGTTACATCGAAAAATAAACATTACTAAACATCATCTCATAAGATATCAAACAAGAAACTATAAATGACAACATTATATAAATACATACATAAATTCTATCACAAGATAAACCCATGAGACATTTCATAACCAATTAAAATTACAAAGTAGATAATTACATTACATCATCTTTCAAATGTTACATCGTCCTTAAAGTTACATCATGAATCCCAAACATGTGGGATGAATACAATATACAAGTTTATCAAATTACAAGGAGATCAACTGGAATAAATCTTCAACTGGATGAAACTGAAGCCACGAACGTTGATGGGGAACCCAACGGTGTGCAGAGCACGTTCCACCCGACCACCCCCGTGCTAAGAGGTGACAGAGAAGTAACTCCGACCAAGAATGACAACAAAAATTACAACCATACAAAAAGTACCAACATAGATCCATCTCACAATACACCAAATAAAATGAGCAACCAATAACACCATATCACAATGTCATAAAGATGCAAGATCGTAAATAAAATATAAATGAGATCATACAATGTATGCTAAAGAGGTATCAAAACAATAATCTTAAATCAATTTAAATCAATTCAAACACAATCTAAATCAACTCCCATAACCCACTTCCAGAGAAACACAATAACACAAACACATGGGCAACTAGGGGAGAGTGTCATCGCATAGTCCTACATGGGTTGTCCTGTGCCCTTCCTCCCAACTGGAGGCGCCGGTCCCATCTATGGCTATCCTGTGCTCTTCCTCCCAATTGGAGGCGCCGGTCCATAGGGTGACTCATGCGGAGCCGTAGACCTCTCGTGAGGACGAGGTCACGACCTTGCCAACCACGGCCTTCTCAGCCTTCCATTAGTCTGCGGTAGCACTAATGAAGATGAGGCATCCATTTTTAAAATCTTGCAATGATATTACTACCCAACCCACCTAAGTTAATTATTAGGTTTTCACTTATTTACTAACTCACTCGTGGGTTATCCTGAGCTCTTCCCCTTAAACGGGGCGCCGGCCCCCACGAGGAGCCACTCTCCCTAGAGACCCACCAAAAATAGGGGTTGTACCATGCCAATCATAATCATCAAAGTATGACAACAAAAGCAATACACGAGGCATAAACCATCTCGCAAATAAAAATACCATAACAAAATCTCATAATTCGGTACACCCCATTAATAAAACATAACTCCTCAGAAATCAAGGTGAAAAAGTATAAAACTCAGCAAAAACATCATCCTCTGGAAGACAAAAGTGTTGACACAAACGGGTTCCCACATCAATAAATTAACAGTGTCCCAAACCCAACAATGCAACAAGATTAAATTTCAAGAATAAATAATTAAAAGAGATAACCTATTTAATTCCAAAGTAGATTACAAAATAAATTCCATTCCTAAAATGCAATCATATTAAAAACAGAATTAATAAACAATGTTGTTTTACCCACAATATCCTTTCCAAGTTGTAAATTCAATAAAACAGATTTCTTTCTAATTTACTAATATTTTCATTGTAAAAATTTCTGCTTTATTATTAAATAGAAAAGAAACAGAATCTAACTGTGAATATCTATTTTCTAGATAACAGATAAATTACAGAAAAATATAATTTTAATCAGAACAGAACAGAATATATTTATACATTTTAACTAACAGTTGAATTAACAGAATATCTATTAAACAGAAATAAAACAGTATATATATATATATATATTCTTCTTAAATAACAGTGAAATTAATTAAATAATACTGCAACCAGAATAAATAAATTAATCTATATATATATATATATATAAATATATATCTACAAACATATATATATACATATATATACATATATATATACATATACATATATATACATATATATATATATCCAAATAAAAATCCGCACAGAATTTTAATATATAAAAATCGCATATTAAAAATTATATTCACAAACATTAAAATTTAAATGGGGATTTAATCCCAACAAATGCATAGAGGACCGGACCCCCTGCTCGCGGGCTTCACGATCGGCGACACGGCAGTCCCAAGGGATCGCGTGGATATCTGAACGTATTCACTCAAAAACCGGATGCGCGAAAAGACGAAGAGCAGTAGCAGGTGGCACCTACCGCTCGCCCCGTAGCTGGCAAGCCGCTAAAATATTACAACATAAAATTCAATAATTCCTGGCGCATCGCATGATGGAAGAAATAACACGCGGCGTTTCCAAGAATTTGAATTTCCATTCAAATTTCATATTCCGGATTAAATATATAGAGAAAGGACAGTGAGTGAGGTGGTTATACAGCATATGTGAGGGTATATATATATATATATATATATATATATATATATATATGGGTGAGAAAGTATATTTATGTATATGTATATATATATATATATATATCTAATATATATATATATAAATATATGTATATATATATTTACAGAGATTCGAATATTACAGTAACAGAGAATTACTGTACATATGCAATTCACTGTGCATGTTTGAAATAAAATGTTTTATAAAGAAATATATATATAAACCAGCAATCCGAGGAAAGGTAATTGTTTTCAAAACAATAACAAAATTTTTTGAAACAAAATGAAATAACAGAATGCTGTTTAATTCTCAGATTGCAATAAAAACCCCTCTTTTTTTTTTAAATAAACAGCCACAACCCAGAAACCCCAGAGATTTCATCAATCAAATAACAATCCCCAATTTTCTTTGATTAAACTGTAACCCCAATAAATTTTCTTCCTGTCATTATCTAATTTTCAACCCTAAATATAAATTTCATTTACAAACACAAATTCCTATTTAACAGAAGATAAATAAATTAAAAGAAGGAACCTGGCGTCCTTCGCTTGCAGAAGATTGAAGAAGCTTGGTCCTCTTGCTGCACTACTTCCTTTGCTGCAAATCTTCCAGCAACGGATCCAAACCTTCCTTCCTCTGCACCAATTTCTCCAAAAACAGAAAAGAACCAAGGGCAGAAAAATGATTGAAGATAAAATTTCTCCAGCCTTCCAAAAAAAAACATCCCCTCAAACAAAGAAACCTCCTCTTAAAATCCATTCCCATGAGTCCCTTCAATTTCCTCTTCCCGTGAATACCAGAGGACACATTTCAAGAAATAAAACCAAATAATATTCATTGATGCTTTTCCCATAATACATTTTCATTTTCATGCATTAAATTAAAACTAAATAAATTTTAAATCCACAACATGAATAAATATATAAATATTCATCATCTCCACAATTCTTTATTAAATAATTACTTATTAAAATCAACCATTGAGAGACTCAAAATAAAAGTAATATTTGTATTATCAATATTTATTTATTGCCATATTTATTTATGTTTTATTTTATTAATTACTTAATTATTTAATTTACCACATAAGACCATTCACCACTTTAGACAAATCATAAAATCATACAAAGACCAATGTAACTACACAATTGAATGTGACCAATATGCACAAATCATGCAGATACAAGACTGTTGACACCTTGGTACGGAGTTACTTTTCATGTCACCTCAAATATTCAACTTCCTGCCGTTGGGTTGGTTCAATGCTCGCCCAGACCTACCGAAATAGGTGGAATCGAGTCTTATTCCTGCAAAGCCTGCATCCACAAGGTGATATACAATATACATAAAATCAAAGCATTGTGAGGAGGATTCACTGCGTAGCAGGGTGCTCGCGAACGAGTGATGCTACATGTCCCCTCACCAAAACATATCATCATATAAAGCATTATAATTTTACACCACATCATAAATTACTATTCTATAGTCTACTGCATTCCAAATAACTCCATCAAATGATCATAATAAAATGTCATCACAATATCCATGGCATCATAAGAGTATAGTAATAGTCTAAGCTACCACACATAATAGCAACAGTATCAACCAAAATCACAATGTGCCAAACAAAACCATAGTAAATGTCAAAATCAAATAGTAGCATGAGGGGTATTACACCCTTGATGCAAGGGAAGTTCCTTTTTACCAATAACCACTTTAAAAATAGAGGTCTCTAGAAGTAAAAATCTATAAGGAGAAGTTTAATTTGATTTCATGCCTTTAATGATTCAATATAAGGAAAAGGTAGGAGTAGAAACACTTGTATCTTTCCTCTAGATTGATTTATCTCATCAATACCT
>VDFB02366206.1:23537-44843 GCA_007258455.2 Sequoia sempervirens | reverse complement strand
GGTCAAATTCATCCCCTTTATTCGCCTATTTCACATTCCCCATCAATATTAATTAAATGATTTATTTAATTAAGATTTCCCATTTTCTTAAGGTTCATAAAGTATTTAATTTATTAATTAAATACTTTACCTTTCACCCATTTCTCTCTAAATTAAATAAATATATCAATTTATTTAATTTAGTCATTTGGTCTTTTGAATTTCAATTAATTTGAATTCCCTCTTTTCTCTCTCGTTGTCACATTCTCCATAATCCTCTTCTAATCTAGATTAGTTTAATTAATCCATGATTAAGATGTCCACAACTTTAATCAGGATTAATGTCACATCCTCCATATCTTGCAACTTGACTCTAATCTTTCATTAGCATCTTTAATCACCTATTTGTACAACCTTAATCTAATCCACATTCCATTTATTGCATACCTCCAAGTCAACCATCATAAATTATTTCTTCATTTAGCCAAGACAATCTCTTCCCCATGTGAATTAAACATTCACATTTATTGCTCCAATGCTTTCCTCTTCCCTGTGTAGGTTGTTGAGGAATTCCAAAATTCCTCATGTGTCATATCTCCATGGGGACAAGGACCTCCTTTATGAGGAGACCTTTTCTTTTCCCCAAGGTAATTCTAAGTACCCTCTCATCATGTGAATTAAAAATTCACATTTATTGTTCCAATGTGTCTCTCTTTCCCATGAGGATTATTAAGGAATTCCAAAATTCCTCATGTGTCACATCCTTCCCACATGGGGACAAGAACTTCCTTATTGAAGAAATATTCTCCCAATCCTAAGGTACTTTCAAGTACCTCCACATCACACTCAACCTTTCCACCTCATTTCCACATGACAAGATGTGAGGGCTTGTGAGTCCTCAACTCACCACAACCCTTCATCTTGTCCATGGTGCCTAAATTCTAGCCCTCCATTTCTTTAGAGGCATTTCACATAAAATAGAGGATTTGGACTCCATTTTCATTCTCATTCACAATTCACAAGCATTCACTCTAGCACTCAAGCTGACATTCAAGCATTCAAGCTCTTGCATTCACCATTGTTTCACTCTTCAAGCTCATTTTACATGCATTTTCATACACTTATCCAATACCAAATTCCATCATTGAATCCTCCATTGAATCCACATCATTTTGCATATCATTTTAGGTGATTTTCCATCAAGGAGCGCACAAGCAATAAAATCCAAAGGGCCAACCAAACAATCAACTTGGGCAAGGTAAAATTTGTGTTTCATATTTTTTTTGTTCAAATCTAACTAGGATAATCTTGGAGTGTTGTATCATGTTCTTCCTTTTTCATTTCATTTATTTTTGCATCATTTAGGGTTAGAAAACACATACACATTTCTGGCATGCACAGTAGAACCCACAAATGGGTCTATTCTTTGTATATTCTCTATTGTTTCACATTTTGTAGGATTAGGTTACATACAGAGGCGATTCCACTACTGAAATAGGAAATTATGTTGTCAAGATAGGAAATCCTACCTTAAATAGAGGAAAATTTACATTTGTAGATTCGTCCATCTATGAAACAGGGGAAAATCTACTCCCTGTTTCTCAAACAGGCGACCTTGCTCCTAAATTAGGTGAGCCTTCTTTCTACAAATAGGTGAATCTGTCTCTGAAACAGGTGATTCTACTACTAACATAGGTGATTATGCTCTCTAGAACAAGCAATTCTGCTTCAAATAGAGGTGAACCTAAGGTAAAACAGTGACTTAAATTTCCATTTTCAGTGTTCATTTGTTGTTGTTTTTAGGTACTGACCCCCCTAACTTGTTTTTTTGTGAGTGTGCTTCATATTTCTAATGTTTGTGTAGCTGGTTTTCATTTGTGCAAGACCGAAGGTTCCAAATACTAATTTTTTCTTTCAGAACGATCAATTCTAGCATAGTTAGTTTAGTTTCCTTGTTGTTTTCTATACTAATATAGGCACATGTAGAAATAATTAGAGGGGAGAATTTACTTGTTTTCCATGTTTGTTAAGTGGGTTGTTGACATATCCAATCCCCTTGTGCCACTTGAGGATCCTAGGTGACAAGAAATCGTAGTCCACTTTAGTCCATTTGTGTTACCTAGGAGGTGCTAGTATGTCTAAGCTCTCCCCTTGTGCTTCGTGCGAGCCTAGAGACCAGCCGAAAACATCTAGTATCTTCTTTTAGCAAGACCTGCTTTTGGATTTCATCACCCAAGGGACGATTCTAACCACATGTACTAGTGGGGTATATAAAGGGGGGAGAGCCAAAGTTGTACCCTAATCCAGTCACGTCATGTCTGGTTGTGTCTCACATACCATACATATATCAAGGACTCCCTATATCACCTTGTTTAGCCTAGATAGAGGACTATTTTGGCCATACCCTTATAACTAAATTTAGGATTGTGTTGTTTGAAGTGTCTTCTTTGTTTGAAACTAGTGTATTTCTTTTCAGTTAAGTCAGTCTTGCCTTCTTTCTGTTGCTTACTGTGATTTTCTCCTTTGCCATAGTTGTTTTATATCCATTCCAGTCCAAGTCTATCATTTGAGCGAATTTTCCTTTGTCAAGGGTGAATTTGATTCTATTTGGGGCGAACTTGTTGTCCACAGGGGTGATCTCGCCTTCTTTCTAAGTCATTTCTTAGTTGTTTCCTATAAAATTTGCCTATTCTCCATAGACTAGGTGAACCTATACCCTATTTAGGCAAGCCTACTACTATTTTGGGTGAACCTGATACCTAAAGGGGTGATTCCACTTGCTTTCTAAGTCATTATGTTAGTCAAATAGCCCATCACATTCACCTATTTCTTGAAAAAAGGGAAAACTTGCTTCATCTTTGGGTGATTGTGCTTGTTGCTTGAGTCCCTTGTCAGTCCCTAGAGCCATCATATTCACCCATTCCCTAAAGAAAGGCGAGTTTGCAACATATTTGGGTGATTTTTCTCTTTGAACAGCTAGACCCATCTTCCGTTTGAGCCTTTGTTTGTCCATTTCACCATTTGTCAAAGTCTTTTTCCTTGTTAGGAGAGTCTGTTTCCCCATAAGGAGAGTTTGTTTCCCTATTTGGAGAGTCTGTTTCCCCATTTGGAGAGTTTATTTCCCCATTTGTCAAGTCCATTTCCTCATTAAGAGAGTCCATTTCCCCATTCAGAGAGTCTGTTTCCCCATTAGGAGAGTCATTTCCCCATTCGAAGAGTCCATTTCCCCATTGGAAGAGTCTATTCTCCATTTGGAGAGTTTTTTTACCCATAGGGATAGTATGTTCTATCTGTCAAGCCCATTATTCCATTAGCTAAGTTTTTTGTTCGTTTAAAGAGTCTGTTTACCCGTAGGGATAATCTGTTTCTTTTTTTGTCAAGTCTGTTTATCCGTTAGCTAGGTTGTTTGTCCATTTGGTGAGCTTGTTTGTCTATCAAGAAATCTTGTTTTCAGATGAATCTTGTCCTCGTCCATCCCATTCAAGAAATGGGAAAACTTGCTAGCTATTTAGGTAAGTCTAAAACCTTTCTAGGTGAACCTGCTAGTTGTTTAGGTGAGTTTGAAAGTTGTTTGGGTGACCCTGTCACTTTTTTAGGCGAATTATACCTTTTTTGGGTGAATATACATCCTAAATAGGCCAATATGCACCCTAAATAGGTGAATTTGACCCCTATTTGGGTGACCCTACACTCTGTTTGGGCGAATCTGACTCCTATTTGGGTTACCTTGCACTCGGTTTGGGTGAATCTGACTACTGATTGGGCGAGTCTACTCCCTGGTTAGTGAATTTGATCCTTGCTTGGGCAACCTTGAACTTTGTTTGGGTGAACTTGATCCCTGTTTGGGCAACCTTGCACTCTGTTTGGGTGACCCTGCACCCTATTTGAGTGACCCTGCACCTTTTTTAGGTGATTCCAATCATTGTTTGGGTGAATCTATCTATGTTTTAGGAAAAATCCAAAGAGTTAATCCATTGGTCCCCTAAAACCTTCTCATTTTCCTACTTGTTTACTATGATCAAAACATTTTTATCACCTTCCATTCACCTATAGTCTTCACTTTAGTGTATTTTCATTTTCCAAAGGTCATCCATTCATTTTCCAAATCATATAGAAACATCTTAAAATGACTCTAGGTTGCACATCCATCATCGTTTTCTCAATCCAAATCCCTTAAAATTTGTTTTAGAAGTTATTATTTGAATTGTCTTAGGTGTCTGAATCTAATCATCATCATCCACATTTGCTAAGGATTTTCATCCATCCTGAGTTAGTCATCATCTTCGACCCAATCAATCCACTTCCATCTTGAGGTGGATCGGTGCCATAATCATCTATCTTTCCTTTAATCTAATCAATCAACTCTTTAAGTCATCTAGGATGATTTCTAAACTAGGTTTAGAATCCCTTTCATCATCTTATCTAATCCATCATCTAATCTTATCAGTCATCTCATCAATCGATCTTATCCAATCCAACCCAATCACATCCTTATCCAATTTAATTAATCTATAATCAATCCTTCAATCATCATTTAGGTCATCTCTACATTGCATCTTAGATTCTAGCCTCATCTTAGATCACTTGGAAGTTTTATGCCCATTCAAACTCGATCGCAAGCAAAGAAGAAAATGGAAAAACAATAAGCCCAAGGTTCCTAGAATATCCCTCAAGATCCCAACAATGGTGCCTTGTCATAGTCCAATATCGACATTCAAAACACTTCATCGCCTAGTGATGAGAACATGGTAATTTAGCCTGAAGTCATGGTTGATGAATACCTTAGTAACCCTAGAAATGTTTAGATGATGGATTGCCACTTGATTTTTATATGTCACAATATACCAACACCTAGTCTCTTCCTGCACCTCAAGATCCACAGACTTCCAATAACACTCCAGGAAATTCATATATTCTCAAGGGTCCACCCATATAAAATTGGTATCAACCTAGGTTCAAAAATTTTGTGATGTATCAAGCTGCAAGGTACCCTCACCTTCCAAGTGCAGTCTCATGAGAAAAATCTAATAAAAATGACCCCTTTGCTTATGGTATGCCACAAAATATTCCATCTGCTCCACCACTCTCACCTCATTAGCCAAGTCAGCCACCCATTATAACTAGGTGCAATCTTTTTCATGCATTGATTCCACCTCCAAGACTTGCACCCATAGGAAATTTACTACCACCACCTCAAGGTAACATTCTTGTGTTCTAGCAACCTCCCATTAATCCTCCGCAATTCATTGTTTTGTAAGCACCGCCACAAGACACTACTATCTCCTCGCAAGTGCCACCACAACATACTGCTCCTACTGCTATCTCATCTCAAACTCCTCATCAACAACCTCCACAAAAAAATGTCACAATTTTGCAAAAAAACATTACAGTCCTGCAACAACATATTTTTGTTCCTACATAACCCCCTCATTAGGTAATGCAGGCTACATCACAACTTCAACAACCGCCCCATGGTTCCTCAACAAGATTCCTTAGCAACAATGCATTCCATCTCACCCTCCTTACCAACAACCACCACAATAACAAAAACCACCCCAATATATGCATGTTCCCACACAAGTATAACGTAATCCCCTCACACAATATCTTAATCATCCATCAAGCGCATATATCCCCTATGCTACTCCATCCAATCCCAACCCAAGTATCAATCCGGTCCCTCAGAATCCACCACAATCTCAACCACCACTTTACACTAGCCCCACTAATCCCACTAAAATCCTTACTATCAAACCTCCAATCCACAACCACCTCCATATAACACACAATAGCCAAACATTGCATACAACTACCAACCCAATCCATACTACACTCAGCAGCAACCACCCTATCAGCAAGGTGCTCCATCCACCTCCTATTATGAACAACCGCCTTTACATCAACAAGGAGATTCCACATCATCATACTACCAAGCTCCCCCACAATATCAGTAGGGTGCTACATCCACTTCATATTATCAACAATAGCCACCCTATCAACAAGCAACTTCCACCTCTTATTACCAAAATATGTCATCCTCCTATGCACCTTATGTCAATTTGCAACCACAACCCACATACACTAATCAATACCAACAAACACCTTCGTATACACCTCCACCAACCTATGATCAAAATGCTTCCACCTCGTCTTCATCATACCAACAATATCCTCCCTATAACCAACCCAATCCATCTAATCCAACTCAATTATCACCTATCAATAAATATTTGGAAGACTGCATTAAAGGACTTGCAAGTAGGGACTATCAAATGATCCTTCAAGTTTGAAAACATTTTTCCCTACCCATTTGATCCCTCAATCTCATTATTTCCTTTCCTGAAGAATTTTGAGGTGCCAAAATTTGATGAATACAAAGGAACAAAAGATGCCAAGGCTCATCTTCAGGAGTTTTATGCCCATTGTCAAGAAGTCATGCATAATGAAAATTACCTCCTATAATTATTTCCAAGGAGTTTACAATGGATAGCTCTTGACTGGTTTATGGGTCTCAAGAAGGGATCTATCAAGTCTTTTGCAGAGCTTTCAGAAAAGTTTGTCTCCCACTTCTCCTTTAACTTGGAGAAAGATATTGATATTTTGGATCTCCTAAAAGAGAAGTACTGTGAGGGGGATACTTTTTCAAGCTATCTTCAAAGGTGGTGATCCTTAGCCAGTTGGATGAAATCCCCGCTTAGAGAAAAATACATGGTCACTTTCTTTATCCAAAACTCTCATCCTGATATGGTGCATAATTTTAGACTCCACTATGTCACGACCTTTGTAGAGATAGTGGAGAATGGGCCCATTATTGAGAGAGTCCTTATTGCCAAAGGGTTAGTCAAAATTTTTAACTCTGATAAAGAGAAGTCATCTGGGGATAAGCCTTGTTATTGGAACAAGAACAAAAATGTTGTCAATGATGGTGTCATTGACACCAAACACGACCAAGTAGCTAATGCTTCCCAAAAGCCAAAATATCCCCCTCCTCAGCAGTCAATCCCTAATGCCATATTAGTGCCTCAAGGGGCACCACGTCTGCCTCAACAATCTAATCAAATTAATCAAAGGGGTAACAAACATCAATTTACTCAATTAGGAGAGTCCCTAAGTGTTGTGTTTAATAGTCTCCTTCAAGCTAATTACCAAATCACATACCCTGTGATCAAGCCTCTTGATGAATCCAATCCCAACCCAACCTAATATAAAGTAAAAGATTATTGTGAGTTCCATAATATTAAAGGACATACATTAAATAAGTGTCAAGGCTTGAAAACGTACATCTAGGATCTCATAGATCAAGGTGATATACATGTGGATGAAAACATGACACCCTCGTCCAATGCTCAACTGCAAATATACCAAAATGTTTTCCCTAAGCATAATCAAGGTCTTAGTACATCAAATTCAAACCCTAGGCCTAGCAACAACAATAATTAGGATGATAGCATGAACAACATCAGTTATAAGAATGTGTCATTCAATTATCAAGGCATTGTCATGCATATTGAGCAAGCAGAACCATGTGTGTCTATGATACACATAAAAGGTAAAGACCCACAGTGTGCGGTTACTACTCGCCACAGTCACACCATTGTTTTTGGAGCCTCTACATCAACCCAACCACCTCTTGTGAGTTCTCAATATAATATTCTTGACCATATAGGGAAGACCCCAGTGCAAATATCCATTCTAGATTTTCTCAAGTCTTCTCCTATGCACAAATTCTCAAGTCTTCTCCTATGCACAAAGAAATTTTAACCAAATCCTTACAGGATACCCACATCCCCAATGACATAGACCCTACACAATTTCAAGCATTGGTAGGACATCTCTCTGCAACATATTAACTAGTTTTTAGCCAAAAAAACATGCCCTGCATTGACTCAAACCACAACCATCCTCTCCACCTTGAGGTTCTTGTAAACCGCCATAAAGTAAAGAGGGTCTTGGTAGATAATGGATCTGCTTTAAATCTTTGCACATTAAAATTCATAAAATAGGTGGGATACACCCACGTTGACCTAAATACTCAAGTCATCACCATCAAGGCGTATGATAATGTAGAGCATGATTTTGAGGAGACAATATGTCTTCCAATTCAGGTTGGGCCCATTGTGCATTACACTATATTCAGATATGTGAAGTCTTGGTCCTGCCCTAGTAGTACATCACTTAGATGTATATCCTAATGCAAAAACTCTCAAGCAAAAACTCAGGAAAATGCATCCTCAAGTAGCTCTATTGGTCAAGAGAGAGTTGGAAAAACTATTAGAAGCTAGATTCATAAGGCTCATTGACTACTCTGATTGGATTTCCAATATAGTGCCAGTTGCTAAACCAAATGGGAATATCAGGATCTGCACCAATTTTCGAGACCTCAACAAATCATGTCCTAAGGACAACGTCCCCTTTCCAAAAATTGACATGTTGGTTGATTTAACTGTAAGACACGAGATGTTATCCCTCATGGATGGTTTCTCTGGATATAATCAATTCGGAATTATGCCCAAGGATCAACATAAAACAACCTTCACCACAGCTTGGGGCACATTTTTTTATAACGTCATGCCTTTCAGCCTCAAGAATGTCAAAGCAACCTACCAACATTCCCTGAAAGTCATTTTCGATGACCTTATTCACATAATAATGGTAGATTATGTTGATGATATGTTAGGGAAATCAAGAATAAGGGAGGAGCACTTGATGATCCTGAAGAAGGTTTTTGAGCATCTAGAGCACTATTAGCTACATTTGAATCCTAAGAAATGTGTCTTTGGAGTCACATCAGGAAAATTATTTAGTTTCATCATCTCCAGTAGAGGCATAGAGGTCGACCCAGCAAAAGCCAAGGCAATCATGGAAATACCTCCACCATTCAATCTAAAACAATTAAGAAGCCTTCAAGGAAAACTACAGTCCATTAGATGGTTTATAGCTCAGTTAGCTAAACAATTCTAGTCTTTCACCCATCTACTAAAAAAGGATAATGCCTTCAAGTGGAATTTAGAATGTCAACTCGGTTTTGACAAAATCAAAGATTACTTGGCTCATTTGCCCATCCTTATGCCTCCCATTCCAGGTCAACCGCTTCTGATGTATATTTCATCTACTTTAGTTGCACTAGGGGCATTAATATGACAACATGATGAGTCATCAAAGGAATGTGCTATCTACTACATCAGTCAGACCTTAGTAGGCTATGAGCTCAATTATTCTTTGATGGAAAAAGCTTTCCTAGCTATGGTTTTCAGTTCATAGAAACTTCATCATTATATGCCAAACCATCTAGTGAAGATGATATCAAAGGTAGATCTACTCAAGTATTTGTTATCTAGAAAAAAATTGGTTGGCTACATGGCTAAGTGGGTTATGTTGTTGAGTCAACTTGATATTGAGTATGTGGACTGAAAGGAAATTAAAGGGCAAGTGATAGCAGATCAGTTAGTAGATGCTTCCTTGGTAGATGCCTATCTCCTAATAACAAAATTTTCTAATAAAGAGGTCTTTATAGTAATATAAGAAACTACATGGACACTCTACTTTCATGGGTCGTACACACATAATAGAGCGGGGGTAGGCATCTTGTTCATGACCCCAAAAGGTGATTATATCTTGAAGTCATTCAGGTTGGATTTTCCATGCATGAACAACATAGTTGAATATGAAGCTATTCTCACCAGCCTTAGAATCACAATCTAATGGAACATCACTCATTTGAAAGTCTTTGGCGACTCCTAGTTGATCATCAAACAGGGTAATGATGCATTTCTGACAAAAGATGATAATTTATTGTGTTATAAGTGCATGGTGGATGACTTCAAAAAATATTTCACCACTATCTAGTTTTACCAGATCCCTAGAGTGAAGAATAAAGTATTTGATGCAATGGCTATAATGGGTTCCTTGATTGACATGTTGAAAGATCGAACAAACTGTGAGTTCTTAGTTGAACAACTCTTAATCCCAGCTTATGATATCCCTAAGAGAAAAATGGTGTATGACGTCGTAGGTCCTGAGTCACCATGGTACCATGATATTTACACCTACCTTCATGACAACATCTTACCCCCTGACCTTACACGTAACCAAAAAAAATACTTCATGTAATGCACCTCCTACTACACTATCTTAAGTGATACTCTTTATCGTCGAGGGTATGACAGAACCCTTCTTAGGTGTTTAAATGAGACCGAGGCCCACACCACATTAACAATAGTACATAGTGGTGCTTGTGGGGCCCATTCAGACAACATGACCTTAGCTAAGAGGATACTCAAAGCTGGTTACTATTGGCCTTCAATGGAACATGACTCTTGTGAATTTGTGAAAAAAAAATTTCCTTGTCAACAACATGTAGACTTGATACATGCTCTGGCACAAGATTTGCAGCCCATCATAGCACCATGGCCTTTCTCTCAATGGGGTTTTGACTTAGTCAACAAGATATATCCTCCATCCTTTGATGGCCACACTTTCATTATCATTGCCATTGAGTACTTCACATAATGGGTGGAAGCAATGTCACTCTCTCAAAATGCGGGTACTTAGATATCCAAATTCATCCTCTTCCATATTCTTTGCAAATATGGAATTCCATCCACCATCATTTGCAACAATGGAAAGCCCTTCAAAAACCAGGCTGTAAAACATGTATGTGACACCTTCCACATTCAACATTACTGGTCCATGCCTTATTAGCCCCAAGGTAATGGTTAGGTGAAGGATACCAACAAAACCTTTATCAACATCCTCAAGAAGGTTTTCAATAACACTAGTCATGATTGACATTTCCATATCCATCCCGCCCTTTGGACATATCGCACTTCCATCCGCACTCCTATCAGCGCCACTCCATATTCCCTCATTTATGGTGTCGATGCCATGTTTTTGATTGAGTTTGAGATCCCATAATTGAGAATATCTTTGAATAACCTCATCAGTGATGAAGATACTCGGGTTGCAAGACTTAGTCAGTTGGAACTCCTAGATGAAAGACAGATGAAAGCATACAATCATCTCCAAGTATATTAGAATCATCGTAAGAGAAGCTACAACAAGAAGGTTTGTCCTCACCAATTCAACGTTGGTGATCTAGTCCTTATGGAGAATTAGCATACCCACTAGGGTGAAGCCACAATAGTGGTTTACAATTCAAGTGAGGAAGGAAAACTCATAAAAAAATGACCCCATGGCAAAAAAAATGATTTTAGGGGTTCGTACGTGAACCTACTAGTTTGAGCGAACCCATAAGGGGTTCACTCAAACTAGGGTTCGAGTGAACCCTCTTAATTCTTTCTAAAAATATGAGTGCACTAGATATTTAAGTCCTTGATCCAACAACAAAAACCAATTTGAATTTTGATAAATACAAAAAAAGTTGTGTTATACGGTCGCGCTATGTCTAAATTTTAATTGGTTTGACTTCAAAACTTGATTAAAGAAAAAATATTCAATTAAAAACTATCTAAACAAGTGGAAACACTAAATATCCGAGTTGTAAATCTAAATTTTAAAGAATTAGAATTTTATCCTTCATGGAAAAAAAGTTATGCGTTATATGGTGTGTGTCACTTTTTGAAAATGTTGTTTTATGAAAAAAACTAGTTTTCATGGGAGATGGAAAAAGAAGTGCAATCTAATTCCAATTTTTTTTTTAAAAATATTTTTAGAATCTACAAACAAAAAGTGAAAAGACTCTAGTTTGCAT
This sequence comes from Sequoia sempervirens, assembly GCA_007258455.2. Taxonomy (NCBI): domain Eukaryota; kingdom Viridiplantae; phylum Streptophyta; class Pinopsida; order Cupressales; family Cupressaceae; genus Sequoia; species Sequoia sempervirens. The sequence goes on along the minus strand of VDFB02366206.1, from coordinate 33,154 downwards.
TATCTTCAAATTCCTCATGGTTTAGCCACTATAGGTGCTTGAATGTAAAGATTTAGTTAAAAATAATAATTTCATTATCCTGTTTGGCCAAAATTGTAAACCATTATTGTAGGATCACCCAACAGGACCGAGAAAAGAAAGGTAAATTTGAAGCAAATTGGTTGGGTCCTTACATCATCACAACTAAATATGGATCTACTTGCCACACCTAAAGGACAGCCCCTAGAGGAGCCCATTAACATCATGCACCTAAAATAGTTTTATACTTAAGTCAGCTGGGTTATCCCATCTTGCCAAAAATACCAAAAAAAGTAAAAAAATACAAAAATACAAAAAAATCAAAAAGGTCAAAAAAATCCAAAAATAGTAAAGAGAAATAATTCATCCTATGGTGAAAACCAACTTTGGTGGCACCTTGGATAAGTACATTTGGTGAAAACCTGGTAACAAGCATCATTCATAGAGGGCTTAGTCATCATCTACCTTGTGTCCTAGTTACTTCATCCCATCTGCACATCCAATCTTGACATCCTATCATATGTTGTCACTATCCCATCATCTATCACTTGGTATATTTTGGTTGAGCTTTGGACGATCTTTATCCTCTATCAGTAATCCTAAGCTTTTATCCCACTCTGAGCTTGTGTCATTTTTCTGTATCATCTGTCACTCTTGCGTCTTTGTCTAGGAATCCTTCATTGTGTCAGTCCTCATTTTGATCACATCCGGTCATGTTAGTCTCTTAGTCCCATCTTTTTTCCTTTTTCTTTTCTGAACTACATTGCCCCTACACTTTCACGTAGGCAAGGTTGATCATTTGATCCACCATTGGGGCTTTCCATCCCTTCACTTTTTGTTTTCCATCGCTTGTCTCCATTGTCCTCTTTCTGCTTTTTATCCATGGTCTTTTCTTGAACTATGAGGGGTATGTACTTTCATGTAGGCAAGGCTAATCTTTGATCAGCCCCCAAGCCCCTAGGTCTTTAGGGTGTGTCAGTCTTGTGTCTTGTCTCTTGTGTTTTGTGCCATGTTGTCAAGTTATGCCCTTATCTAGCTGGTTCTTAACAAATGAGATCCCCTAATATGTTAGATTCAATCAGTTTTGGAGTCTCCTACGTCATATTGATCTTTTAGTTTAGTATCCATCCTTGTTCTTAGTAGGATACATCCTTCCTAACAGACCTCATCAATCCCATCCACCCTCTCAAACATTCATTTCCCCCATCTCCTATTCTTCTCAGGATTCCTACAGTTCTTGACAAGTGTCATTTCACACCCATCCTACCTTCATTTTATAAGCTAAAGCAAGCATGATACACCAATAAAGGAGGCTTATTAACGATGTGTGATCCATTGTCACACCCATAACCCATCACCCTTAATTTTTTAATAATTACAAGGTAAGTACTTGCCATTTAGCCCATCATTCATGCTCATATAATAGTGTTTGTAAGGAATTCAATTGCATCTCATCCCGCATTCTAGGATCATGGTGTTGCATTTCATCTCCTATGCATTGCAATATCATATTCATTTTAAGTTGTTTAGATTGATCTTAATTGGTTACTCTAAGCATCTTAAAGATTCATGACATTATCATTTCATTGCATTATACACTTACATTGCATTAAACATCCTAATTTATCTCATTAAATTTCATATTCATTACATTCATCCATAACATAGATCACATATGCATACATACATTTTGCATTCATGTTATCATAAATCACTAATCAACAATGTACACATACATACATCGCCACCTACATCACCAATCATTAGTCCCATAATCACATCATTTAATATCCTAATCATCCATCACATCCTACATCACAAAATCTTAGGCATAATGCATTTCATACATGTCATCCACATAGGCATAAACATAAATCATCATAGAAACATGTGCATACTATAATAATCTGCATGTCATAATGAATCACATGCATACACACACATCCATAAATAAACATCCATCACATAATAAAACATGGTGTCAAAAATGGTCATCGCATATCATATAAATCTCAAACTATAATGTACGTCACATGATCTATAATAAAGTCCATAATCTCATCAAAGTACATATCCATCTTATTCATCGGTAATCATCAAATAAAATACAAGTATAGGGATTTCAATCACATGTCATCTTTGTGTCTCTATATTTCCCATCTACCCAAAAACCTGTATCCTATCATTTGTCCCTTGTCCTCTCTACTATGAGGTGCCCACATCTGACCTCTGTGGTGAGTTTGGCATTGGCCCTCTTCATGGAGGAGTATCTTGATAGTTGTTATACCCTCAAGTGTGTGTCTCTACTGAGTAAGACAGTATTGGCATATGTGGCACCACTTTGACATAAGGAGGTACCCGTTGTGTCTAATCTGGCACTACTATGTAGTAGGACACCATATAGTAGCTAGCCTCTCTCATGTACTCGTCTCACTCTGCCATTTGATACCTAGATGAATCTTGCTTTTCCATATACCTGTCCTGAAATCTAGATATGGATCTCCTCTCCTATGCCCATGCATCATGTTCCAACTAGAACTAACCAATCTATTCCTACACCCAAGACACTTGCTCTATCTCTTTGTCCCTCTCCTCCTATGAAGCCTGTACCTGTACCTATGTGACATCCCTCTCCCTCTACAATGTCTACACCTCCTCCCCTATCCCACTCTCCTTGCTCTACATGACTTGTGCCTATGCCTACACTACATCTCTCTCTCTCTCCACTACCTATATCCATTCCTGTGTTGCATCCTATTGGCCTCCTACAATGATTTTAATAACTAATCCCTTAGAACCATGATTTATAGATTGGACATCTAACTTGAATAGCTACTTCAATCACCATGAAGGTGCATTTAACTTATCAACACAGGGACATGAACTTGAAATGGGTCAACATAGTATGTGCACTACAAACTAAAAGTATCCATTTCATTCTATAGCTAAGGAACAAACAATACTGAAAGTAAATTGCTTGAAAAGGAATGAGACAAATTTTGAACATAAGTCAACAACTATGCTAAGTTGAAATGCATAACAGGAATAAAAATCTGAACAACAAACATGAAACTACTCTATCTACTTTGGCTGTAGGAATAGTCCCATAATGGAATTCTAGTGGATGCAAGAATAGTCGGTGCTAGACTTCTAACTAAGTACTAAAAAAGTAATACTAAACTAATTCTAAACTAAGAAAATGGATTACTCACCAAGTGGCCCCCTTGGATAATTATCCTCTAAAACTAATGAGAACTTAGATGCTTGAGCTGAGAAGTTTATTTTATTCATCATGATTACAAAAGAGTAGTGTATTTGTATTACTAAAACCTGGAGAGTGCAAGCACAATATCAAATCATGCAACCTCCTAAAGAAGGAGAATCAAATCATTATTTATACTAACTAAACATGGTAGTCAACTCCACAATTGGGAGGACACCATTTAGGGAAACCAGAGAAAATAGAGTGATGGTGTTTACACATGCATGTAATCTGGTCAGACATGCAGGTCTAAACACAGATTTAGCACAACAGTAATGCTTGTGCATGCCCGATCATTAAAGTCCACTACAAGGCATTTATGTTCAGTTTCCTAAAGAATATTCTATTGTTGACCTCCTTTGAATTGGAGAAATTCCTTTGTTGGACATTATGTCGCATGCCTAGCTGGAGTTATCTTCCTCAACTTAGCATATTAAATCTACATAGCAAAGTCAGTATGCATAATAACTGCACATCTATAACCACCTTATGAAACACTCATTAACCACATGCAAAATCAATATAGATAATCCACATAATAAGCCAAATATCATTAAAGCTTGCAAAGATAGGATTAAGTCCAATGTCAATGGTTTGAGGGAAACATTATGAAAATACCCACATTTAACATTAAATTCCATGACATCTACTAGCAAATTAACTATATATTCTACCCAAAATTCTACCAAAAACTAGGCTCATCATTCCCCCCAACCTAACATTTTGCTAGTCCTCTAGCAAGGGAAGGGTTGTTCTTTTGCTTGGTCAAAGCTCTGAAATTTGCAATTGATAGTTGTCCAACATCAGTGGCTATATTGCATGAATTAAGATCCCAATAGAATCTTCCCAATCTAACAAATTTGTTCCATCTTTGTTTTTTTGCAACAATGTCAAACTAGTAGAATCTAAATTTTAGCACAGACCACATGAGCTTGGGTGGCTGGAAAGTCATGTGAAGCCAATATCACCCTTGTGTTCTCCCAATCTGAATATACCTATTAATCCTTATGGAGTGTTGGCTAGTAATATCCTGTGTTCAAAACCTTCATTGTTGTCCTCTTGGCTGCAAAGTGTTCTCCACATGGTTCCTTGTGACATGCATGCAAAATGTCATATTTCTCATCTTCTCTCACACATCTCCTCATTACATGGTTAGGTCTAGTATAAAAAAAACATCTAGCAATCCAAGAGAAAGGGAAATATTTTTCAATGAGTGCCCTTTTATCCTTTGGAGACAAGTGAGAAGGAACTCTACCTGTGACCAAGTAATTGGCTATGTCAACATACCAAAGTGTTTGTACACTGAGGGAGAATAGATGCTCATCAGGGAAAGAATCATCTATGGGCTAGTTGTCTTTTGATGTAGTCATCCTTGAAATAAAATCTACAATAGCATTGGCCTTCCTTGGCTTATCCACAATGGTTATATCAAACTACTGCATCAACAATAACCATCTTGCCAATCTACCTATGATCAAAGGTTTATTCATGAGATATCTAATGGTTGCATGATCAGTGTGCACAAAGATTTGGTAGTCTATTATGTAATGTCTAAATTTGTTCAGTGCATAGATTACTGTCAACATTTCTTTCTCTGCCACTCTATAATTGAATTCAGCTCCTTGTAAATTTTTGTTGACAAAGTAAATGAAATTTTCAACAACTCCTTTTTGTCCTAAGACTGATCCTATGGCATAATGTGATGCATCAGTATAGATGTGGAAAGGAAGCTCCCAATTAGGCCCTTTGAGGACATGAGCATGAGTCAAAGCTACCTTCAAGTTAGAAAATGCCTTGTCACAGGCTTCAGTCCACTAAAATTTAACATCTTTAGTGAGAAGAGTGTACAATGGTGCTACTACCTCGTTGGAATCCTTAATGAAATTCCTATAATATCTTTCATGACCCTAAAGACTCCTAAAACCCTTCTATTTTGCAGGTGTGTGAAGATTTGTGATCACCTCAATCTTTTTAGGATCTACTTGAATTCCCTTATGGGAGATGTAGTGGCCAAGAACTACACCTTCCTACATCATCATGAATAATTTTCACTATTTAAGGACAAATTTTGGTCTTCACATCTCTATAGGACCCTTCTAAAAATTTTCAATGCTTGATTCAAATCAATACCATAAGTGGTAAAGTCATCCATATAAATTTCTATGCAATCATGAGAAATGTCAGAGAATATGCTGGTGACTGCCCTTTGAAAATTTGTAGGTGCATTGCATAATCCAAATGGGAGCATCAAATATGCATAGGTCCCCCATGGATAGGTAAATGTAGTCTTCTCCTAGTCCTATGGTGCAATTTTGATTTGGTTGTAGCTGTTGAATCCATCTAGAAAAGAAGAGTATTGTTTTTCAGCAAGTGTATCCAAAACTTAATCAACGAAGGGTAAAGGAAAGTTGTCCTTCTTGGTGGCAGCATTAAGTTCCCTATAGTCAACAAAAAGTTTCCATTTCCCTCCTTTCTTGGGCACAATCACTAATGGAGACACCCATTGACTATCTGAAATGGGGTAGATAAATTCTACATCTAGTAATTTATGTAGTTCCCATTTCACAATCTCTCTTAGTGCAAGGTTAATTCTTCTATGTGGCTATCTTACTGGGATGCAATCATCTCTGATGTAAATTTTGTGTGTAGAAAGTTTAGGATCCAATCCATTCATATCATGATAATCCTATGCAAATGCATGTTGAGGGGTCCTTAATAGGTTTTCTAATAAAAATTGTTGTTCTTCATTCAATTTACTATTAACATTCAGGTATTTTCCTTTTGAAACTTGTACTTGTGTAGTTAACTCTATCATGGCTGCTTCATTAACACATGGTACCTTTAGTTCATATGGTAGTAATGTATGGGACATAACTATTGTTGCAGGAAGTCTATTTGTAGGAACAGTGGCTATAGGAACAGTGGTTGCAGGAAGAGTAGACAAATGTGTCTTGACTAGAGTAGTAGAATAAGAAGATGGTGCTTCCTCCACTTCACAATGGTTCCAAATGATGTTAGCCAATACTTCATCCTCATTTTGGAGCTGCATGAAAGAACTTCTAACTAGCATCATAAGTTGTGCCACAAAGTTAACTTCCTCGGCCTCTTCACCAACATGTGGCCATACGGGATTATCTTCATCATGAGATGGCTGAGCAGGTGGATAAAGAAAAAACATTTTAGTGATCCTCCCATGTAAATGTTCATGTCACCTAACCGACATCCAATGTATGCATCTACAATTGCTAGCCAAGTTCTTCCAAGAATGATGGGATACCTGCCTAGTGTAGCTTTAGGAGAAAGAATCATAAAGTTTTTTGGGTACTCCTAGGAGTCTAGAACTACCACAAGATCTTCCACTACACCATTAGGCTTAACAGTAGAGCTATCAACAAGTTGCAGGATAGTAGGAGTAGATATCATGCTTGTGATATTTGGTTGTTGCAAGATGTCTTCGGTCATTACATTTATTTCTTCCCCTAAATCGATCAAAGAATTATTTACTTGGACCCCGTTCATAACAACTACTACCACAGGACTACCTAGGTCATTATACTTGGGAATAGTTACTTTTCATAGCATGATGTCAGCTAGTTGTCCCACCACATGAATTATAGTTGGGTTCTTCTTTTTCCTACCTGGCTTCTTGAGACATTCTTTCTTGATTTCCTTGCTATAGATTGGAACATCCTTTATGGCCTTAAATAGAGGTATCTAGACACATATATGCTTCAGTTGATCCAAGATATCAAAATTTGTATCCTTGTTTCTTCCTTCTTCTTGGAAACTTCCAATCTCTAAGGAAATGGTGGTTCTTGTTTAGTATGCTTGACCTGGGCTGGTTTAGGTCTTTTGGGTACACTTGGCTGAATGGAATCATTCAAAGGTTCCTCTTCCTCTTCCATAGGAAGCTCAATGGTAATGGGCTTGGAAGGGGTTGGTAGAGTAGTACCTGAATTCAAGTGGATGTCACTTAAACTCACAACATATGCAGGGAATTGATTTGAATCAACAGAGTATGCATATTGTTGTTGTGGTTTGTTATTTGGATTGGGTGTGGGATGAGCTGGTAGTTGAGTAGGTTTTGTGCATTTGAGATTGGATTAGTAGGTGGAGGCATTCTAGTAGGCTGTTGGGGCTAAGAAGGTGGCTACATGTAACTAGTTGTCTGAGTAGGCCATTGTTGTCCTCCTCTCCATTGATTTGTTTGCTACCAATTTCCTGGAGGTGGCTACCAATGCCTTTGAAATTGTTGTCAATTCCCCCGAGGTTGCTACCACTAGAGTGTAGAACTCTGATGACTGGGCCAAGCATTTGGAGGGTTACTTCAAGGCTTTGGTGGATATCCTCCATAACTAGGTGGATATGGGGAATGCCATTGGTTACCAGATGATTAGGAATTAAAATATGGCTTAGCATAGGATAGTGTATTTGGTGGCATACTTTGTCTTCAAACCCAAGGCTTCCTTTTTGAAACATAGTAGACTTGGTCTTCTTCAATCTAGATTGGCTTAAACTTAGGTGGAACCTTCTTTCTTCCAAGATTAGATACCATCTTACATCTGGAGTCCTTATTTTGTCTGTAGTGGGGGCAATATTCTATCAACATTGCCTCTACCTCCATTTGCTTCTTCTTGGCCTGAAGTGTATCTAGCTAAGTAGCTAGATTATTTATGATATCTTGCTTGATTTCCAACAAATGAGTAATCTCTATTCTTGAAACTCCACTAGTAGTTGACTTACTCATGGAAGATTGGTAAGCTCTCCCTTTCTTTGAAGTTCCCTAGAGTAGTTTAGCATATTTTCTTGATATCTTCCCAAGGAACTTGGGAAATATCTCCTCCTCCCATGAGGTCCAAGGCATCAGTGTAAGCTCTATCATTGGTTCCTCTCAGGAAAAGAAACTTATGCGAGTCTTCATTAAGTGTATGGTGTGGAGATTTTTGCATGGAAAACATAAACCTTGCAATGTAATCTTCCAGGATCTCATCTTCCTTTTGTTGCATCCTAAAAATGTCACCTCCTCTCATTTCACTGCGCCTGCAATGTTTCTTGTATTTTTCAAGGAATTTTCTCTTCATGTCTTCTCAAGTTTCCATAGTATCTCTTCCTAGGCTCATGAACCATCTTAATGCAACCTCCTTCAAAGTGGTAGGAAATAGCTTAAGCCTATGGGAATTAGTAGTATAATCATAACTCCTGCAGAGTATGTCAAACTCAACTAAAAAGGTATCATGATCTTCTGTGAAATGTCCATAAAACTTTGGGAGTACTGAGGTAAGAATGTTCTTGATGTTTTCAACTTCATTTTGATGGGAAATGGGGAAAGGAAAATTTGGTTGGTTAGGTCTGTTCCTATTTGCATCACCCATGTTTAATTGATGTGGTTCAAAAGAAAAGGAATTCTCAAGTTGATTTTGATCTTCAGAGGAGACTTCAGAACTAGTCAGATCAGAATATGCATTAGCAAAGGGGTGTGGATATTCTTCTTCTTCTTTTGGTAGATTCTAATATTCAACTAGTTGTAATGGATTATGATTGTTAGGAAGGAATCTTCCATAAGCATCCCTTCTCCTTCCTCTATGCATGTGGTATCACCAACTATCTATCAACTCACACAAAGAATTGGTAAAGAATAAGGGGGATCATTACCTCCCAAATGAGGATATACTAAGAACAATTTCTAGAAATGCAACAACAAGATAAACTACCAATGACTCCAAAAGACTCCCTAGTTTCACACCATCCCCGACAATGGTGCATTCCCAACTGGCAGTGTCTTCCTCAACTTAGCATATTAAATTTGTATGGAAAAGTCAGTATGCATAATAACTACACATTTATAACCACCTTAAGGAACATTCATTAACCATATGCAAAATCAATATAGATAATCCACATAATATGCCAAATGTCATTAAAGCTTGCAGAGATGGGTTTAAGTCCAATGTCAATGGCTTGAGGGAAATATTATGAAAATACCCACATTTAACATGAAATTCCATGACATCTACCAGCAAATAAACTATAGATTCTACCAAAAATTGGACCAAAAACTAGGCTCATCACATCCCTCTCTCCCTACAAAGTCTGTACTCGTACCTCTATTGCATCCCTCTTGTGTTGCAGTGTCTACATCTATTCTACTACTGTATCCCTCTCACCCTATAGAGTCTATACCTATGCCTCTGCTGTATCTCTCTCACCTTGCAAGGCTTGTATATATGCCATCATAGCCTCCTGTCTCTCTAGAACCAACCTTACAACCCCCGTCGTCTGCTCTGCTACCACTACTCTATCACAGAACTCATCCTACTCCTATCTCAGCCCAGTCCTC
>VDFB02366206.1:0-23453 GCA_007258455.2 Sequoia sempervirens | reverse complement strand
AATCATGAGTACAAAAGAGTAGTCTATTTGTATTACTAAAAATTGGAGAGTGCAAGTACAATATCAAATTGTGCAACCTCCTAAAGAAGGAGCATTAGATCACTATTTATACTAATAGCTAAACAAAGCAGTCAACTCCATGATTGGGAGGACGCCATTTAGGGAAAACAAAGAAAATGGAGCAATGGCAGTTACACATGCATGGAATCTGGTCAGACATGCAGGTCCAAACATAGATTCAACATAGTAGTAATTCCCATGCATGCTCGATCATTAAATTCCAATAAAAGGCGGTTATGTTTAGTTTCCTGAAGAATATTCTGTCATCGGCCTCCTTTGATTTGGAGTGATTCCTTTGTTGGACATTATGGTGCATTCCCAACTGGCAGTGTCTTCCTCAACTTAGCATATTAAATCTGTATGGAAAAGTCAGTACGCATAATAACTACAAATTTATAACCACCTTAAGGAACATTCATTAACCATATGCAAAATCAATATAGATAATCCACATAATATGCCAAATGCCATTAAAGCTTGCAGAGATGGGTTTAAGTCCAATGTCAATGGCTTGAGGGAAATATTATGAAAATACCCACATTTAACATGAAAGTCCACGACATCTACCAGCAAATAAACTATAGATTCTACCAAAAATTGGACCAAAAACTAGGCTCATCACATCCCTCTCTCCCTACAAAGTATGTACTCGTACCTCTATTGCATCCCTCTTGTGTTGTAGTGTCTACATCTATTCTACTACCGTATCCCTCTCACCCTATAGAGTCTATACCTATGCCTCTGTTGTATCTCTCTCACCTTGCAAGGCTTGTATATATGCCATCATAGCCTCCTGTCTCTCTAGAACCAACCTTACAACCCCCGTCATCTGCTTTGCTACCTCTACTCTATCACATAACTCATCCTACTCCTATCTCAGCTCCGTCCTCTCCCTCAACAACCCCTCCACCTATCTCCTCAAATCCTCCATATTTATCTCCACCTCCGCCAAGGCATATGAAGATATATGGTCTGCTAATCCTCCAAACTCTGGCTATCCCCTAGCTTGTAGTATGGTCACCTCACCCTGTAGTCTATCTCGATCCCACCTCACCTCAACCAACTCCTCATGCTCTCTTTGTCCCTCTTCCTCCAGCCAAGTCACCACTGCTCCTTATCTGATCACCTCAGCCTACAATCTATCTCTCTCTGCCTGTACCTCCTCTACATGTAGTGCTACCTCATTGGCTAGGGTCCTGTAGTCCCTCTGTTCATGTGCCCACACCCTATCCACCTTTGCATGTAGCCTGCTCACCTTAGCCACCAGTCAACTGCTCTCAATATCTAAATCCCTAAGTCTCTACTCAACAATCTGTAGCTTCGCAGGGCCCCTCTCAGTTGTATGATGGGGTCCTATGGTGGTGGTGGTATGTATAGAACCATGGCCAATGGATCAACCTCAGGAGAATCTACCTCCATCACCTCAACCTATGGATCATCTCTCTCCTCATCTTCCTTGGCCTCCTCCTAGCCTCTCCTCTATTGATTCTCTCTATCCTCACCAGCCTTAGCCTCCTCCTATCCTCTCCTCTAATGTCCTCCTCCCCTCCTCCCTCTCCTCTATCTAGCTAGTCTCAACTCATCCTCTAGATCGAAGCCACATGCCTCTATAATCGGCTCCACTGTCATAATCTATGTTGGTCAGTGATGAGACAACCATGGATAGAACCTCACTATTGTCCCCACATCTTCTCTCCCTCCCCACCTACATGGGTAAGGTACGTCCTACAGCTCCAACAACTATTGTCTCACAAAATTGGCAGCAATCTGCTCCCCCCATGGTCGCTCTTGTGTGATCTAACTGAATCTCTATGGTCTACAAGGGATATCCTGTTAAATGAAAACTATCTCAACTCTCAGTCTACCTTGTGTAACTCCACTATGTAGGGCTCTCTCCTAACCAAATAGAATACTATATAGAAGTATCCTCTATGTCTCTCCTCATCCTCCCTCCATCGGGAGAACTTGCACATCATGTACGACCTCCACACTATTTGATCCTCCCATAAATCATTTAGCCTCTACCTCCAACAATCTAGATCACTCGTGTGATTATAATGAAATACCCAACCTTACTCTATCCCATACCAGCATGCTACTAGTAGTGTAGGATCCTGCCCCCTTCCTATCACCACTCCTGGCCTGGCCACATTGATGTGCTCCTTGGCCCATACCTTTAACATCATCACTTGTGTAATGTTGAGCTCCCCTCAATAGCACACCACATGCATATCCCTATATAACTGAGCCAACACTCATGGACCCCATGCGAACTCCCCCTCCCTCAGTTGAACAATGTGTCTCACAACCTCCATGAACTTGAGGCTATGGAAAAATCCTCTCATGTCTGGTAGTAGAATCCTGCTAATCAAACCGCAGAGATAGAATGGAAATGCAGGTACTCCCAGCCCTAGGCTTCTGTCCAAGTCCAAAACCATCCCCTAAACCAGTAAGTTGTCTTGTCCAAAGAGGACACAGAGGGTCCAGTCTAGCTCCTTCCCTCTGATCTCATCCAACTCTCCAGATGGCCCACTATTGGCAGTCGTAGTATCCTCCACACGTCCTCCAGTATGACTATAATCTCCCTTTTCGAGAGGTGGAATGTGGATGTCTTTGAATCCCATTGCTATATCAGTGCAATCAACAGTGCCTGGTGTGCTTTGACAGTGGGATATCCAAGCATGTGTAGCAATCCTACTGGTGCTAATTCCTCATGGTCATCCCCATTCATCGCCACTATCATCACCTCCAAAACATCCAAACACCTCTCTGACATCTACAAACTCTCAAATCACTACATTCACACCACACAACATGTCAGTCATTTAAACAATCTTTTCCTTCTCTTTCACCTTCTTTTCTTCCCTGCCCTAGGTTGTCTTCTTGACATTTACCATTTTCCCCCCTTTTTCTTTTCCTTTTGGGAGAATTTGCTTCTTTTTCCGTCATCCCTACCCATTGTATGGGCATGTTTTACCTTTTTCCTCCCATTGCCCTTGGGATGGGCGAATTTTCCCACCCTTTGGATTGGCGAATCCGCCCACCCTTTGGGTGAACCTGCCCTTGGGATGGACGAATGCGTCCTCCCTTTGGGTGAGCCTGCTATTGGGATGGGAAAGTGTTCCCATCCGTGGGTGAGCCCACCTAGGATGGGCGAGCCTTTCTAGCGGGCACTTTCTCCCGCCTCCATGGGTAGGCACCCTCGCCTAGCCGGCGGGCTCTATCACCCATATGGATGGACAAGCCCACTCGGCAGAAGGACGGACCCACCATCCCCCTATTGTAGGTGGCCATGCCCATTAGATGGGCACATTCGGCCATCTTCTTGGTGCATTCACCCATTTGATGGGCGAATTCACCCATCTCTTGGGCGTAGTCACCCATTTGACTAACTAACCCCATTTTTTGGTGGATTTTCCTGATTCAAGGGAAATTATGCCCTTTTCTGATGCTATCCCGCCCTTTTTAGGCATTTTTTTTCATTTTGAGGAAAATTTTCCCATTAAATAGGTGAATCTGCCTCCCTTTCCCATCACCTTTCAATGGGCGATTTTTCCTAGAAATGGGGTGAAATTGAAAATTTTGCCAACTACCCATTTTACTCACCTACCCAAACCCCAAAACCCATGTTTTTACCATGAATAAAAATTCAAAAAGACAACAAAATTTTCTTAAAATCACAAAGAGGGTTTTGGGACTAACTTGGCATGGAACCGCGTGCTTGTGGTAAAGCCATTGTACATCATCCCCCAGGTGGATAATATCATCATCAAACTCCTCATCCATCCTCATCTCCTTCTTCTCCTCTCTCTCTCTCACTCAACTGCTAGGTGTGCAAATGTGGAATAGAAATTCTTAAAATTACTATGTGTATCTTTTCCCTCATTTTTTTAATCTCTTTTAAGTTGAGGGTATTTTTACCCTTTATTTAACCACTTTTTCATTTTACTAATCCTCTAACTTTCATGGGCCACCATTTGCACACCATGTGTCCATTTGACTCTGTTCTCAATCCAATCGTCATGGTTTTTCGAGCTCTATCCAATGGTACCTTCTATTTCCTCATATTAAGAAGTCATCCAGGGCCCCTTTTCTTCCCCAACCACCCTCTCGAGGGGGCATACCCTACCATTTTCCTCCATTCCTCTGTCATAATCACTTTTTGTGAGACTAGGGCATCTCCCTTCATTTTCCATCATTTGGAAAACTTACACGGATTCTCTCATGTTGGGGCATCATTTTCTAGTCATTTCCTCGATAGAGTCATATGCATTTTTATTTTTTTCAAAACACTGTTATTCTAACAATATTGAACAAAGAGGGGAAAAATGTAGACATCCAAATTTGACCACTCCCATATGGTCAAATTCATCCCTTTTATTCACCTATTTCATATTTTCCATTGATATTAATTAAAAAATTTATTTAATTGATATTTCCGATTTTCCTAAGGTTCCTAAAGTATTTAATTTATTAATTAAATACTTTACCTTTCACCCCTTTCTCTCTAAATTAAATAAATATATCAATTTATTTAATTTAGTCAATTGGGGCTTTGAATTTAAATTAATTTTAAATTCCCTCTTTTCTCTCTCCTTGTTACATCCTCCATAATCCTCTTCTAATATGAATTAGTTTAATTAATCCATGATTAAGATGTGCACACCTTTAATCAGGATTAATGTCATATCCACCATATCTTGCAACTTGCCTCTAATATTTCATTAACCTCCTTAATCACCTGTTTGCACAACCTTAATCTAACCCGCATTCCATTTATGGAATACCTCCAAGTCAACCATCATAAATGATTTCTTCATTTAGCCAAGACAACCTCTTCCCCATGTGAATTAAAATTTTACATTTATTGCTCCAATGCTTTCCTCTTCCCCATGTAGGTTGTTGAGGAATTCCAAAATTCTTCATGTGTCACCTCTCCATGGGGACAAAGACATCCTTTATGATGATACATTGTCTTTTCCCCAAGGTACTTCCAAATACCCTCTCATCATTTGAATTAAAAATTCATAGTTATTGTTCCAATGTTTCTCTCTTTCCCATGAGGATTATTGAGGAATTCCAAAATTCCTCGTGTCACATCCTTCACACATGGGGACAAGAATTACTTTTTGAGGAAATATTCTCCCAATCCCAAGGTACTTTCAAGAACCTCCACATACACTCCCCATTTCTATCTTATTTCCACATGGAAAAATGTGAGAGCTAGTGAGTCCTCAACTCACCACAACCCTTCATCTTGTCCATGGTGGCTAAATCCTAGCCCTCCATTTCTCTAGAGGCCTTTCCCCTAAAATAGAGGATTTTGACTTCATTTTCATTCTCATACACAATTCACAAGCATTCATTCTAGCACTCAAGCTCACATTCAAGCATTCAAGCTCTTGCATTCACCATTGTTGCACACTTCAAGCTCATTTTCATTGCATTTTCATACACTTATCCAATAACCAATTCCATTATTGCATCCTCCATTGAATCCATGTCATTCTGCATATGATTTTAGGTGATTTTCCATCAAGGAGCACACAAGCAATCAAATCCAAAGGGCCAATCAAACAATTGACTTGGGCAAGGTAAAATCTATGTTTCATCTTTGTTTTGTTTAAGTCTAACTAGGCTAATCTTGAGGTGTTGTATTGTGTTCTTCTTCCTTTTTCTTTTCATTTTTTTTGTATCATTTAGGGTTAGAAAACACGTTGCACACAACTATATAGGGTCCTTCCTCACTCAAACCCCTGTTTAGTTGTTACCACCTCCATGAATATCCAAGAAAGTGAGATAAAGAGAGCAATGTAATAAAGAGAATGAAAGCACTACAAAATAGTAAAGTGCTAACTCAACCAAGTGATAGAGGAGAGGAGATGGAAGCTTACCACTTCCACCAAGAGCACTCAAGGCTACTTGGGGGAGAAAATGAGAGTACTCGAGCCTCTACTACAATGGTGTGGTCCCAAACTTGCTCTACCAAAGTGATGGAGTGGAGATTTTTCTACTATGGAATGCTTGGAATGCTACTTGAGAGCTTGAGAGTGAGTGAAGTGAGCTTGTGAAGTGATAGAATGCATGCTTGAAGTGTTGTGGAAGCTTGAGTGCATCTTGAAGGAATGAAAGAAATGACCATATTTAGGTTGGTTGACCGAAGGGGGCATTACAACTTGACTCCCAATGAGAAATGTAACACCTTTGTAGGTTCAACTGCAGGAATCTACCAAGCACGTAAGTGCACCGCATAGACATTTGTGCACTGCGTAGGCATCCCTAACAGAAATGCCTCCACTGATGCTCAAAACAGGCACCAAGTGGGATGCAAGTGGTGGGCTTAGGTGGAATTAAGCCTCTGAACTTGGTTTTCTAAGGTGGATAAAGGAAAAAAGGGGATTTTCACATGGGGTGCAAATTTACTCCTATACAATTTGTAACTCCTTGGTAATGATGCATATACAAAGGTGGACTTCCAAAATTATCATTCAACTCATATGGGATCCAAAAAGATATTCAAGATATTTAACTACTTATCTCTCATGTGAAAGTGGAGAGATTTGCTAAAAATATGTGTGTGATCATTATTGCCAATTCTAATTCCTTCATGAATGGATATAACAACTAAAATCATGGTTCCTAGGGAATCTAAATTATGAATTAAATTTTAATTACACCTTAGGAATCGTAGGACACATTTAAAGAGTTTTTGAGACACATGAATAATACATAAGTTTGCAAGGTAAATATAAATTTACTAATACAATTCTCCCATTTGACATTATACATTTAAAATAATCCCATAGGTAAAATAAGTGCAATTGACTATAAGTATAGAGGATCATTGCTAACTTTGTTTACCAAACAAACTTATTTGTAGTCATTGTATTTGTAAATGAATTTGCAATATTATTTAGAGTGTTAGAATTCTCTAACAAGAACTTAGAATTCTCAAATATTTCTCACACAAAGTGATACTTTAAACCAATGTTCTTAGTACAAGCATGATGCTTAGAAATTTTTACCAATCAAATATCACTACAACTATCACAACCAATTCTAATAATAGTGTAGTAAAAATAATGTATTTATCAAGTATTTATAAATAATTTTCCCCCTTAAAGTGATGTCTAGTAGTCATATACATGTTTATTTGGTGTAAAAAATAATCATGGGATACTTTACTCATCCAAGTCACTACATATTCAAACAAAGAGAATACATAGCCACTAGTGGACCTCAAAATTTCCAAGTCACTTGCCCAATCTACATAAAAATATCCTTATATGTACAATGAATTGTGCACATCATTAGTACCATGATAAAAATATTAATTATAAGATCAATAAATTTATTTAAATACCATCTTAACAAGATTCCAATTGTTTCTAATCAGATTAAAAATATAAATTTCTCAAATTTCCTAGTACTTGGGAAATATATAAATTTCTAGTATAAACCATTGCATTAAAACTAAAAAAATCACTAAAAATAGCCACACTTGACATTCCATTGAAATCATCATTATGTTTAGGATGCATGTATAAAGAAATTTAATACCAATTTTCTTTCAATTATGTGTACTAAACTATCAAAAAATAGAATAAAAATACTTATTCAGATTCAACTAAATCTATCTATATACTCAATGCCTAAAATTTATATTGTATGTTCGGAAAACCTAAAATTTTAGATCTTTGGTCATCTTGGTGTTACTAATAAATGAAATATTATCAACATAGAAGATAATTATTAATATCTAATCATTAATAATGTTAATATAAATATAGTGATTCTAATCACTCTTAATAAAACCTAGTTTCAATGCAAATACATCTAAGTTTTGGCACCAATTATGGGTGACTATTTTAGGTCAAAGAATAACTACTTTAGTTTTCAAGCCAATTGTTATTTTCCTTTCATTTATATCTCATTACACTATCATATATAAATATCCTCCTTAAGATATTCATGTAAGAAATAGTATATAACATCCATTTTCTTCAAGCATAAAATTGCAATTTAGAGTAATGGATAAAAGGAATTTAATAGAAGATAAGTTAGGTATAAAGGAGAAAATTTCATGAAAGTCAACTCTCTCTAGGAGTATCCCTTTGCCAAAAATGTCTAGTGTACCCTTGTACTACTCTAGGGTATGTGCAGGATCACCATGGAAAAAAAAGGCCCTTAAGTGGCAAAAAAATTAGAAAAATTAGAGTTCGACAACTTGACATTAAAATTTGAATAAGTTATCTATATTATTTAAAAAATATGTAAGAATATAATTTGTAGAAAATTAAATGTAGTTTCTAAACTACTAGGTTTTAAAAAAAAAAATCTATTTGGTGAAAATTTGAAATTTCAATGCAGTAGTACTTAAATTTCAGGGAAAAAATAAGAAGTAGGTTGCTCGACCACCCTAACCACAATAAAATGATATTATTTTTTATAATATTTTTAGATATAAGTAGAGGGACTCATGTCCCGATGTGATGCATATTTTTTGTAATTTTTTCTAAGTAAGTAATTAATTATGAATATTTTATTACAAATTTTAAAAAATATAAAAAACTTGTATCGACCACCTTAACTTGGTCAAACTTCATGAAATTCAAATTTTATTTTTTTAATCCTATAGTTGGAAGCATAGAATGTGATGCATGTTTTGGATTCAAAATGTGAAGCTGTTTGAAAGCTATAGATATTTTTCAATCGGTCTATCAATCAGGACTGTAGTCATAATTTAAATAGAAAATGAATAATAATTACTTATTAAATTCAAATTAAAGCATAATTTATATTGGTGGAAAGTTGAGAATCTCCTTTAAAAACCCTTTTCGTTTCATCAATTTTGGGTAAAAAGAAAGTCATCAGCCACATATCCATCATATTGCCGCTTTTTGGCCCATCATGATCCTGCACATACCCTCTAATTATAGATGGTCATTGTCTCCTCCTACATGGCCTATATACAAGACTTAGCATCATCAAAAGATAGACACTCCTTGTGTGATATTAGTTTATTGTTTGTAATAAATAATGAATTGTTTTTGGGATATAATTTTCTAATATATATTTTTATCTTATGGATCTTATTTATATAGGATTAACTAGATATTCCTAAGGTTTTGCCTGCTCATCCTATACACCATCATCCAAAATCTCAAAATGCTCTTATTCATACTTATCCTTTGATCCATCTATCCATTCTTCAACATGAATCTTCCTAAATTTCTATTTTGTTTTCAAGTGAACTATTTTTGTTCTCTATTTTTCCTTTATTTTATATTCATCTAATTAAGTTGGAAAAATCTTGATCACATCTCTCAAAATATTATAACCTTTAATATTCTTAGCATAACCACTAAATATTTATTTTAGAGAATTTGGATCCACATTAAAGCACTCTTTCTTAGACAAATGAAAATAAACCTCACAACCAACTATCTTTAAATATGAAAATAAATGTTTTTTTACTTATGCACACAACATAAGGAATTTTAGTAAGAGACAAACAAGGAGATGGATTAAGAAAATAACAAGTATTACTTATGATATTTGTGCAAAATTAATGCTATATCTATGCAACACTTATCATATTTCTAGATCTTTCTATTAAGTTTCAATTCATTGTTTTGGCTACTTGATTGTATTGGGGAGCATAATTTGTAGTCCTTTTCCCAATCAATAATTAAATTAATCTAGAATCCTTCAAATTCTATGGAGTAATAGTTTCCATAGTTTTAATATCTCAAATTTCTTATCTTATAATTTTATTTCTTTTCAATTAAGGCTTTAAATTCCTTAAACTTTGTGAAAATTTCAAATTTAGAACACATTAAATAAATTTAAGTGTCTATAGAAAGGTAGTATTAAGGAATGTAACATAATCATGATATTTAACCTTATAACCAACTTCCACTAGACTAAACACATCTAAATTAATTATTTATATTAATCTCTTAGCTCTATTAATTCTAATAGAAAATGTAAATGTATTTTATTTTCCAAAAAAATAATGCTTATATAAATCATTTTTAACAAAAAATAATTAGAAAATCCATAAATCAACCTTTTATTAATAATGATATTAACCTTTTTCCCAGTAATGTGTTCCATATTTTATTTCTACAAAATACATGAAAAATTTGTTCTAGTTATGTTGCTGAAATTACAAAAGGTGGAAGATTAAGCATAAATAGAATCCCAATCCAATATCTTCCACAACCACCAAGTTCCATCTTACAAACCTACAATTTTTTTTTTCCAAATTTCACATGCAATGTGCAATCATTTAATTTGAATCAAGAAAGTAAAATTATCAAAAGACCTAGATTATGAATGTGTACATCAAAATTCTAATCAAAAGCAAGATTAGAAAACTCAAAATATAAGTACAATGTTATATATAATTAACAACTTAGATTAAGAAATATAATGAATACATATAACTAGATAGGCATTGATGCACCAAATAGAGTTGTAATCTAGAGATTATGGTTGATGAAGGATGCAATGTGGCTTATCATAGTGACAACCTAGTATTTCATTTTTGAGGATTCACCTAAATGTCTTATAAAATGGTAGATTTATATAATTTTTATTGAGTGGATCAAAAATTAAGAGTAGTTGAGAGTATTAATGGTTAGAATTAAATTGGTTATTTGGCTATGAGATAAAAGATAGAGAAGAAATGAGAATGAGTATTAAATTTTTTTAGCATTTTTTGTGTGTAAATGGTGAGATTCAACAGATAGAGTTTTACTAAATTATGTGAGATATGAATAGAAAAAATAATAAATAATGTTATTTTTTTTAGGAATTTAGTGAAATGGATTAAGAATTTAGCATAATGGGTTAGGATAATCAATTATATTTTTATTTATTTAATTAGTGGATATATATATATATATATGTGATGCTAGAATGTGGGTATATTTTAAGTGTCTACATTTTTCCCTCTTTGAGATAGTACTACATGAACACAACTACATGAAGTAATGTGATTTCATAGAATAATAAAATATAGTGGATTTATATGATATGAGACAAGTTGAAGAATTTACTAGTTATTAGAAGGACGAGAGTAATGACAAGTATAGATGAAGGATTCTCTCTAGAGAGAGTAGGTAGGTTTAAATAACATGAGTGTTCTCTTTAAATGGATGAATGGATTGGAGGAAAATATATTAAAGTATATATAAGGATTGGTGGATAAGGATAAGATGTATTAAGAGATTGACTAGATGATAATAATTCTAGTAGGTGTAAGAAACTTGAGGTTTAATTTAGCACTTGATGTTATGCACCGATGTAGAAATATATGTGTGTAAAGGAATAAACCAAAATAAAATGTTACATGTATTTTCATTCCAAATGGAAATATGATATAGAATTCCTTGATGTCATTGTGGTTAGATGTTATAAGGACTATTATAGATGAAAGCATAAAAATAATATACATAAGAAAACTAACAATCATGCATGAACAATATAATAAAAAATAAAGATGCCTCCCCCACACATGCTAAAAACTTATTTTTATTAATGATAATAATTATTAAAAAATATTATGCAAGGATTGGGAACAATATATCCGAGTCATGATAATTTGATTAAATTAAATTAAGGATTTGTAGTGATATTTTGAACAAAACCATTAGATTGTTTTGGATGATGTGTTATATTTCTTAGCAAGTGTATAGGAGTAAAAATGAGACCCCCTTCCTCTAAGGATGAATTTTGCTCAACTATCTCAAAGGCTAAGCTTAGGTGACAAAACGAGAAGAGAAGGGATATTATTTATATTTTATGTTTTTTGATGAATTAAGGGGCAATAGTTTTAGTGATTCAAAGAGCAGGCTTTAGAAGTCTCATGAGAAAAATGAAGGCTCTCAACTATGCATGATAACACGATATGTGGACATCCCTAAGGCATGATTTAGTTTGTTGATCATGAAATCTTGCATTTAACCGAATTTCCTTATGGGAAATTTAATGAATGGGGGACCTTCTTGCGTTTCACTCAATAACCTCCAGGATTTTAAAAGAAACTAGATCTTCCTCTTGTTTGCGGAAAGGGAGAAAAAAATACAAAAATAAAACTTCACTAAGGAAATGCGTTGAAATGGTTTTACAATATTTCAAAACCCTAATAGGTTCTTAATTAATACTAATAAAGTGAACATGAAATGCCACAAACCTTTCATTTTTGGAAAAATAATGATCAAATAAGGCCTATAGAAGCACAAATAAGTCATTAAAATACTTATGTGGGAAGCATACATTAAGGTTACACAAAACATAGGGAACTCAAGATCGAACAAGATGTTTTAGACCCTTACAAAACTACTCTACCCTAACAACAAGTATGAAATCTAACATAATTTCAATAGAAAATGGAAGAGTATCAACACATGGTCCAATCCCTATACATATAAGTTCAACCATAGGAAATAGGGTGTGCTCCACCTTTTCTCCACCTTTTAGGAGATGTCATACACATAAGGGGACAAAGGGGTCCTCCTATTTCACTCTTAGTTCATTCAAGGAAACCCTAGAGATCTCAAGCTAATGATCCAATTAGGAAAAGAGATTGCTACAAGGTCTCCTTGGGTGTGATTAAAAGGGGGTTCACCACTAAGAAAATGCTTAGAAAGAAAGAAATGAAAGCAATATGCAAATCTAGCTATGTGACCTATAAAATGAACTTGAAATAAAAATAACAAATTAGAGATAAATAAAGTACTTGGAAGATTGAAGATGACAAAAAAAAGGTCTAGAACCCTGAAATTATGAATTTTACTGTGAACTAGGACTCATACGCCAGATTGGGTGATTTAGTCCCAGTCTAGGGTTTCTGGCTGAATCTATAATTTGTAACTAATAAACCAAGATCTATAGATTTTTTTGGAAAAATTGTATACTAGGAGTCCTATGCCCAAGGTGGTGATTTAGTCCCATTAGGGTATGTGCAAGATCATGATGGGCCAAAAAGTGGTGATATGATGGGTATGTGGCTGATGACTTTTTTTAAACCCAAAATTGAAAAAATGAAAACAATTTTTAAAGGATGTTCTTAGCTTTCCACCAATATAAATTATGCTTGAGTTTGAATTCAATAAATAATTATTATTCATTTTATATTTGAATTATGACTAAAGTATTGATTGATAGGTTGATTGAAAAACATCTATAGATTTTAGACGAAATCACATTTTTTGAATCCAAAACATGCATCACATTCTATGATTTCCATACTATAGGATTACAAAACTTTGAATTTCTTGAAGTTTTGACCAAGTTAAGGTGGTCAGACATACAATTTTTATATTTTTTAAAAGTTGTAATAAAAAATTCATAATTAATAATTTACTTGGAAAAAAATTGCAAAAAAATATGCATCACATTGGTACATGAGTCCTCTACTTATATCTAAAATATTATAAAAAAATATTATCATTTTATTGTAGTTAGGGTGGTTAAACAAACACCTTATTTTTTTCTTGAAATTTACGTTCCACTGCATTGAAATTTCAAATTTTCACCAAATAGATTTTTTTTGTTTTAAATAAACCTAGTAGTTTAGAAACTACAATAAATTTTCTACATCTTCTATTCTTACATATTTTTGAAATAATATAGATATCTTATTCAAATTTTTACGTCAATTTGCCTAACTCTAATTTTTCTAAATTATATCGCTACTTAAGGGCCTATTTTTTCCATGATGATCCTACACATACCCATTATTAGGGGTTTTTTGAAATTTTGATGTCCTCTAGTGATATTCTATAGCTTCTATCTCGTTTGATCTTTGTGTCTAAAAGTTTTAATTCTACCATGTAGGTGACCTTTCGTAAAGATGACAACTTCTTGACAACTTTAACAACTTTCTTCAATCTTGCAACTTTGTCTTCAAAGGATCTTCAAGTCTCAAAACACCTAGATATACAATCACACATGTTAAGGGAGAAAAATGTTGATGTTTTAGTGGATAGGGGTTTTCCTTGGTCAAATCAGATTTTGGTAATCAAACCTTGAAATGAAGTCAAATAACATGAAGGAATGATGAAAGAACAATATGCAATGTTGTAATTCACAAAACTCAAGTGAAATAAACACTACAATATTTTATGAAATGGATAGCATGAGGGTAGATCTTGACTCCTAATTGTTGATATAAAACTTGATCTTGAATGCTTACTTGAATCATATAAAACTACATCACAAATGTTAGCTCAAAAACACACATGATGCATGATGACTTTGACCTGATGCTTGAATATTGAATGTAAATCCAAAATGATTGATAAATCTGATCCCACAAAGCTGGTTTACAATTTTTGAGAGGATCTGATTTTTGCTGAAATCACATATTTTTAGAAAATATAATGATTTAAGCCTTTAAAAGTTCCATTTAAAGAATTACAATTGAAGAGAGTTTGATCAAACTACCTTAAATCAAACCCCCTTGGATAGAACCTTGCTAGTTTTAAACCATACCTATAACGAAGTCTCCAAGTTACACCTATCAAAATGCTGATAAAAACCACTTTTGATTTACCTTTTGGGGGATCAAATGAATTCATTTAATTTTTATTTTTTTAAGTATGTAGTCCTTATTATAAGCTTCCAAAAAAATATAATTTTAAATAAATTTAATTTTATTATTATATTTATTTTTTATTTCTCGTGAATGTAGGTTTTTCACAGAAAATCAAGCTCTCTTTTTTGCACATGTGGAAAAGTAGAAAATTATAAAAAAAAAATTAAAATATTAGTGCACCAAATATTGAATTCCTTGACCCAACAAATAAAAAACAATTGAATTTCGATACATACAAAAAAGTTACGCGTTATACAGTCGCACTATGTCTGAATTATAATTGGTTTGAATTCAAAACTTGATTAAAGAAAAAAATATTCAATAAAAAAATATCTAAACAAGTGGAAGCACTAGATATCGGAGTTAAAAATATAAATTCAAAAGAATTAGAATTTTATCCTTCATGGAAAAAAAATTATGTGTTATACGGTGAGCGTCTCTTTTTAAAAATGTTGTTTTATGAAAAAAACTAGTTTTTGAGGGAGATGGAAAAAGAAGTGAAATCTAATTCTAAAATTTTTGAAAAAAATGTATTTAGAATCTATAGGAAAAATATTACGAAACTCTAGTTTGCATCATCTTCAAATTACTCACAATTTAGCCGCTATAGGTGCCCCGAAAGTGAAGATTTAGTTTAAAAAAATTATTTCAGTGTCCAGTTTGGCCAAAAATTGTAAACCACTATTGTGGGATCATAGAACAAGAATGATCTTGAAATTTATCTTATGATAACTTGATAGCTTGTAAACTTGCTAGGATGCTAGATTTCTCAAAAGTACAACACTACCAGCTAACATCAAATCTAGGAGAATAAAATCCCACCAAGAATTAAATTCAAAATGGGTCCAAGCTAAAAGCAAGACTCATATTCCAGTTGGGGCATATGAGTTCTAGTAGCCTAAACTTGGGACACAAATTTCAAGAAATGTTAAGTTCTATGTCATATTTAGGATCAGGCCTCGAAACCTAGGTGGGACCCATACACCCAAGATGGCATATGAGTCCCAAATCACTAGATATAGAACACAACCCAAAAACATGAATTACAGCTAGTCAATAGGGTATGTGAAAGATCATGATGGGCCAAAAAGTGGCGATATGATGGGTATGTGGTTGACAACTTTTTTTTTAACCCAAAATTGATGAAACAAAAATTGTTTTCAAAGGAGATTCTTAGCTTTCTACCAATATAGACTATACTTTACTTTGAATTTAATAAATAATTATCATTCATTTTATATTTGAATTACAACTAAAGTCCTGATTGATAGGTTGATTGAAAAACACCTATAGCTTTCAAACAACATCACAATTTTTGAATACAAAACATGTGTCACATTCTATGCTTTGCATACTATAGGATTAAAAAAAATGAATTTCATGAAGTTTTGATCAAGTTAAGGTGGTCAAACATACATGTTTTTAGATTTTTTAAAATTTGTAAAAAAAATCATAATTAATTATTTACTTGGAAAAAAATTACAAAAAAATATGCATCACATCAAGACATGAGTCCTCTAATTATATATAAAATATTATAAAAAAATAGTATCATTTTATTGTGGTTAGGGTGGTCAGACAGACACCTACTTCTTATTTTTTCCCTGAAATTTAAGTACTACTGCATTGAAATTTCAAATTTTTACCAAATAGATTTTTTTAAAAATAAACCTAGTAGTTCAGAAACTACATTCAATTTGCTACATATTCTACTCTTACATATTTTTGAATTAATATATCTATAACTTATTCAAATTTTTATGTCAAGTTTCCTAACTCTGATTTTTCTAAATTTTCATTGCCACTTAAGGGTTTGTTTTTACCATTATGATCCTTCACATACCTAATAAATAAATGTTAGGATTATCCATAGAGAAATACATTAAATAAGGCTTGTGGACGCAAAATAGGACCAAATAAGGCATAAAGAACCCCAATTTTAGATGGGAGGGCCCAAAAAAGTTTGAAAATGTAAAGGGATACATTTTTGTACACTAAATTTAATCCCCACTTTAGTGAGAGGAGGAACTTGCTTCAAACTCACACTAAAGTAGTCAAACTCACATCAAGAGGGGTTGAGGTGTACCAATTCTAGTGAGATAGGATGATAACAATCAAGAGGGTTGAAAAGATTCTAGGATCAATATCCTGTGACAAACCAACATAGGCACAAAAGAACACACATGCAAATAATATAAGGAGAAACAAAAAGGTACAAGCATACATTGTCAAGGACACATAGAAGAAAGAAAAAGGGAAAGTGGGGTGGATCAAGCCTCGACCATTTTTCCAATGCGATGTGGATCAGATATAATTTTTTTGTCCAAAAAAATTTTAAAAGTGGAATGTGATGTCAACTTTGCAAACCAACTGCATGGTCATAAGGCCTAGTAAAACCTCAGGTTGTCCACTAGATGAGCCCCAAAGACACATACACACACAACCAGTATGTGCTCACACAGACAAGCAAGTGGCTATGGGAAAGTCACACCTAAATTCAACTTCCATATGCTAACCATACAAAAGCTATACCTTCTCATAGCTTTGATAAGGTTCCGCACAACGCAAACAACATGATTCATGAGGCAACAAAAACTTTTTATGCTAACACTCATGAACAAATAGGATGGCTCCAGAAGCAAGAAAAGTGTGTTATGTAAGGTGTCACTATAATAGTTATTTGATGCAGAGGCAAAGGAAGAAACAAAAATACTTAAAACAATTCTCATTCAACCCTTTACGAAAATCATTTCAATTTCTTTGAATTTCTTCATGGCTACAAAGCCCAACTCTTCAAACTTGACTCTAACCCTTTATAAAACTCAAACCAGACCCTCATACATATTCAAAATCACCATTTTTATAGAAATAAACCAATTACACAATCTTATTCCTCTATTTTATCAGATTTACAAATTGCTTGCACCAAAAACCCAAATTTTGCTTGAAGGGAATCAAACCACTAAATTGGGTGTAAATTTCAAACCAGATTGAATCTCAAAAAAATAAATACATTTTTGAGCACCCATTTCAGCCATTAAAAACATATCTCATTTTTAGGTATACTTATTTTGGAACACATGCTTTCTGTCCGGACTTCTTTGCTACGAATTAGGTTGAAATAAGCAGATATGCATGCAAACAGTCACCTATAACTTTCACATATCAACAAATTAATCCAATCGCTCCAGTGAGACTTTATAGGGTATCATTATTGATATTTTATACAAATTTTAGCACAATCCAATGGTTAAATTTTACTAAAAACTGTTACCCTAGATCAAAATTTAGACTGTTTGTACAAAAAATAGCATAACTTTTTTAAAAATGAACCAATCTGCATGAAACAAATTGGGAGTGGAAGGTGATTGTTCCCTCTAAGACTTAAAAACATTTATTCCATCATTTGATGCTGTAAAAATCTGTACAAAGTCTGGAAACTGTGAATTTTCTAAAGAAAATTACAGAAAACTGTGTTTTCTATTATTCCATTTCAAATTTTCAATCACCCACAACCTTCTAAACGTACAAAGAGTCTTTTTAAAGGAATTAAAACATGAATAATCAGTTTCCAACTGATTTCCAACTTCCCACTAATGTTTAGTGTCCCTAATAACCTTTTTAACTCCCTAATTGTTGCTTTATGCAACTCTTACATTGTTGTGCAATTTTGACATTATTTGTTGACAATTTTGCATTTTTAACATTGATAGGACTTTAATACATTATAAATTACTTTAATGACCCTTATTGCAAGGTGAAACATCAAATTGAACTAATTTTCCAAACTTTCCACTAGGAAATAAAATTGTGTCAAGGTGCTCCTACTGCATACTCCCGTCCAAGAAAAAGATTCAAGTGCACTTCGATTGATATTGCCAACAACCTTCGTGTCTGGTATGCCCTACCTCAGATTGACCTTGCTCTTAATCACCTTCATCTTCACCTTTGGTTTAAAATTTTCCATGAAAATTAGTGATCTACCATGCTTCCCCATTGAAATCATATGCCTTACTCCTTCATACATCTCAAAACCATGCTTTTCCCTTTGTCCTTCAACCTGCAAAAAATACTTTGTCCAAAGCATTAGTAACAAAATGAAATGATATAAGGTGACAATCATGATACCTCCATCATGCTGCAACTCCTTGCAAACCTCTATGAACAATTCATCCATAATCATTCCCTTAACCAGCTCAATGTCCTCAACCTCTAGAATCAGGTATATGCTCTTGATCTTCTCTTCATCTTCATGACTTGGATTATCTGCAACTTCTTCTTCAATGAAGTATTCCCTTGCATCTTCAAAGGATTCTTTTTCTTTCATTCTGATTTCCCTTCTCCTCTTTTTGATTATCTTGTGAATAGGCCATGAAACTTTCTTGTGTATTTTCAAGTGCCAACTCATTAAGTGCTACATCTGTTGTTCTATCTCTTTATGGATTCTAGGAACTCTCTATCCATCCTTTGCATCTCTTGTTTAATATCAGAAATATCTTTATCAAATTTGGCTTGCCTCTTCTTCTTCTTTCTCTCTTCCTTTGCTTGCAAATGCTTTCTTAAATTCTCCATCCTCTCAAGCAAGATTCCTCCTTGCTTCACAACTCACTTTCCTGCAAACAACCAACAAACCACAACTACAAACCAAAAACCACAACCAACCTATCAGCCCATATATTTCTCAGGATCTGATAGCAATTTGATGCAGAGGCAAAGGAAGAAACAAAAATACTTAAAACAATTCTCATTCAACCCTTTATGAAAATCATTTCAATTTCTTTGAATTTCTTCATGGCTACAAAGCCCAACTCTTCAAACTTGACTCTAACCCTTTATAAAACTCAAACCAGACCCTCATACATATTCAAAATCATCATTTTGATAGAAATAAACCAATTACACAATCTTATTCCTTTGTTTTATTAGATTTACAAATTTCTTGCACCAAAAACCCAAATTTTGCTTGAAGGGAATCAAACCACTAAATCGGGTGTAACTTTCAAACCAGATTGAATCTCAAGAAAATAAATACATTTTTTAGCACCCATTTCTGCCATTAAAAACATATCTCATTTTTAGGTATATTGTTTTGGAACACATGCTTGCTGTCCAGACTTCTTTGCTACGAATTAGGTCGAAATAAGCAGATATGCATGCAAACAATCACCTATAACTTTCACATATCAAAAAATTAATCCAATCTCTCCAGTGAGACTTTAGAGGGTATCATTATGGACATTTTATCCAAATTTTAGCACAACCCAACAGTTAAATTGTGAGAAACACAAATTTTATTGAAACTGTTACCCTAGATCAGAATTTAGATTGTTTTTACAAAAATAGCATAACTTCTTTAAAAATGAACCAATCTGCATGAAACGAATTGGGAGTGGAAGGTGATTGTTCCTTGTAAGACTTAAAAACATTTATTCCATCATTTGAGGCTGTACAAATCTGTACAAAGGCTGGAAACTATGAATTTTCTGAAGAAAATTATAGAAAACTGTGCTTTCCATTATTCCATTTCAAATTTTCAATCACCCACAACCTTCTAAACGTACAAAGAGTATTTTTAAAGGAATTACAACATGAATAATAAGTTTCCAACTGATTTACAACTTACCACTAATGTTTAGTCTCCCTAATAACCTTTTTAACTCCCTAATTGTTGCTTTATGCAACTCTTACATTGTTGTGCAATTTTGACATTATTTGTTGACAATTTTGCATTTTTCACATTGATGGGACTTTAATACATTATAAATTACTTTAATGACCCTTATTACAAGGTGAAACATCAAATTAAACTAATTTTCCAAACTTTCCACTAGGAAATAAAATTGTGTCAAGGTGCTCCTGCACCATTATTGTAAATGAAAAATAGTGTAAGGTAAGTTCAAAGGAGTTTGTCTTAGTTCATGGAAGGTATTAACTTAGGGAACATCATGCCTAATGTCTCCAAAGAAGACTACACAATGAGACATGAGTTGTAATTGAAATTCCAAAGAATAATACCAATGTATGCCCCCACTTTATAGAAATTACTAAACACCATGCTATGAGCAATTACTTTAAAGTAGAAAATGATAAATTATAACAATAAAGAGGACATGAGAGCTTATTCAAAAAGTCCTATTCCAATTCATATGTTTCCAAATGAAGCTACATCATGAAAAATGGGTTACCCCCAAAATGAAATCCCAAAATCACATAAGGGATCTACGGATTCAGGGTCAATATTTATTTGCTATAGTTTTTTTTATATAGCTTAGAACATCATTCCCCAAATACTCATGCATAGGAAGAATGACACAAAGAGAGAAAAAAAAAAGAAAATATTTCAGGTTGTCATGGAAGAGACCTAAATGTCTTGATGCCTTGCATCATCCCCAAAAGGAAAACACAAGAGAAAGAAAAGATAAAGGAAATGCTTTTGGGTCAACATGGAAGATACCCAAATGTCTTGATGCCTTGCATCATCCCCAAAAGGAAAACACAAGAGAAAGAAAAGATAAGGGAAAAGATTTTGGGTCAACATGGAAGAGACCTAAATGTCTCAATGGCTTATGCCATCCCCAAAAGGAAAACACAAGACAAAGAAAAGATAAAGGAAAATATTTTTGGGTCAACATGGAAGAGACCTAAATTCCTTGACGCCTTGTGTCATCCCTAAAAGGAAAACACAAGACAAATAAAAAGGAAAAAGCTTTACAACTATAGTGTAGGAAAATATATACCCTTACATTTTCACACTTGTTTAGGCCCGCCTTGCTTTCTTTATCCTTATTTATGTCTTAATTGGTCCTATTTTGCATCCAAAAGCCTAATAAATCATATCATTTTATGGCTAATCCTAAAAAACATCAAAGGGTAAATGATAATTTAATGACTCTAGTTGTATGTCCCTGATTTTTGGACTGTGACTAAGACATCACCTAGGGCTTATTTTTCCTCCAAGGGTCTTGGGACCCCATTTTCAAATGCGCCATAAATGGGCCCCTTTTTGGAGTATGTGCCCCAGGTTTCATGCCTTGGGACTAAGATGGGCCCACCTAGGGCATCTTAGTCCCCCTTAGGGTATTTTCAGGATTTAATCTCAAATCTTGGTGGGATTTAGCCTCCTTTAATTAATTAACTCATATGTTAGCTTGTGGTGCAATTTCAGGATATTAAGCACAAATAAGTATGAATACTGTAAGGTTCCTTCATTCATTTTCATAACAAGACTTTTGTGAGAGAATTCCTAATAGCATAATTGAGTTCACAAGAAAATCCAAGAGCAGTTCATCAAGCACTTGGAGCCATCATCAAGATTTGAACATCATACCAAGGATATTCTTGCATCATGTGTGTTTTTGAGCTAACATTTGTGATGTAGGGTTTTGATTCAAGCAAGAAACTCAAGTCAAGATCTATCAAGAATTTTAAGATCTACATTCAAGCTAGCCATTTCACACAAGTTTGTAAATTTCATAACAAGGGTTTGGTGAACTTTGTAACATTGCATGTTGTTCATTATCATTTCCCTTCATTAAACTATTTCATTCAAAGGTTTAATTACCAACAAGGGGTTTGACCAAGGAAAACCCCCATTTACTAACAATCAATAAGTTTTTCCTCTCTTGCATGTTTGTGTTTGCAGATTAGGTTGAAGACTTGAAGATCATTTGAAGTGCAAAGTTGCAAAGTTTCATTGCAAAGTTGTCATCTTCATGGAAACTTGCCTACAGGTCAGATCTAGAAGTTTCAGAATATGAGATCTAAGAAGAA
Organism: Sequoia sempervirens; assembly: GCA_007258455.2. Classification (NCBI taxonomy): domain Eukaryota; kingdom Viridiplantae; phylum Streptophyta; class Pinopsida; order Cupressales; family Cupressaceae; genus Sequoia; species Sequoia sempervirens. Next base: position 1,015 of record VDFB02366206.1, on the reverse strand, counting down.
GGAAGTGTAGACATTGAGCCTTAGGATCACATTCAAAGATTTCAAAAATTCAAGATGGGACTAAGTCGGCAATAAGGGAATCTTAGTCGTCCAAGTATAATTTTGTAAAGATTCTTTCAGATTTTGTTCCGACATTCGAAGATCCTACATCTGCTCTGAAAAATAGCAATGAGACTAAGACAATAGTAAGGGTGTCTTATTCCTCCCTAACATATTTTGGCAATATTTTTGCATTTCCAGAATCCTCATTACATTTCCAGACTTCCTAGGTACACATACCCTCACTTGCTATTGCTTAATTTCACCATTTGTATTCATCATTTGGTTTGTATTACTAGGTTTTATGAGTTGAATGTTAAAGTGTCTTTTCCAAGCTTTTTCTTGGTGGTGAACCCTTCAAAGGTTAAAGAATCCCTTCCTAGGTATTCCTTGTTGAGAATTGACTCACATTTGAGGTTGACAGTCAATCCAATTCGGGATCCTAGGACACCCTTGAATGGAAATTGGAGAAGTGTGGTGTTCTATGACCTAGGTCACAAAACATCCCTATTTCACCTATTATTTATTCATTTTGGTGAACTTGACATTTTAGGACATTCATTTTTCTAATTTGGAGTTCATTAAAGTCCTAGATCTAGGTTACATTCATTCTTGCATTGCATCTTGCATTAGTGAAAGTGCATCTAGGGTTTCTCATATTTTCATTAGTGAAAGTGCATATAGGTTGTATTTTTTATTTCTTGCATCATCTTATCTCATTGAAAAAACTAAAAAGTGCATTTCCAATCATGCTAATTGCATTTGGAAACATTGTTATCACATTCAAAAATGCATTCAACCTTGCATTCAATTGTTGTTCATTAGTTAATTTTTCTTGCATTCATTTATCCAGTTTTATATTTCTCAACATTAGGTCCTTGGGTAGGCAACCTAGAACACTGTAAACAACTCATATTTTATTGTTTTTTTGAAAAGAACCTTTACTGGGCCTAAAATGACCTTCCTAGCATCTTAG